>CAJHQQ010005017.1:0-21382 GCA_905132885.1 Moricandia moricandioides | reverse complement strand
ACATTTTGAATAACTAAATATTAGGCATTACTTCATAAATAAACTCAAGATAAAGAAGAATCACAAAGTTAACTAATTATTTCAATCAATTAATCAACAGTTAATCATACCTTATTTTTCATGCTCAATAGTTTATTACTCCTACAATACCTTAAAATACATCATCCCCTTTGAGAAGCTAACGACTTCAATTATGTACATCATATAGAAAAGTCAAAACACTTTAATGTCGGAGGGATAATTAACTGATTATTTGTTAATAGATAACAAGTAAACGCTGCTAAATTAAATTAAGTACCGACTTTCATTTTAATTTGAAGCACTGTAGTCTTATACTAATATGTATCACAATGATTTTTCTGATCACCTTACTTTTATGTATAACGATTTTTTTTTAAGAGTAGCATAGAATTAATGGTTTCATTCTATTGTCTTCAACCAAATATTAAAGTTATGTGTAGTACGACTTGTCGTATTCAAGTTCAATTAATCTACCGAACATACTTTTGATTACCTTTCGGTTTATCATATTATAATACGGGACCAAACTACTAATTAAGGTCCTAAATGATTTATTTTCCAATTTGATGGAATATGAATATAAAGACATTCTGAAGTTAAGAGAGAGAGGAGACCAGCAGTGATCATGCCACACCATTTACTTTCAACATGCATGCTAAAAAGACAATAAGCCGGAGAATATCATTTTCATTTGATGTGATTATATCTTTAAGAGTATCAAAAGAGGTATAATGTAAACGACACATTCCATGAACCCGTGTGTATATATGCACTGACTTTGAAATTTAAAGAGTAATAATCAGTTTAAGAAGGCAATAAACAGGTAGGCAAATCCGTAAGGTGCACTGTACATTAACCCCTCTTGTACTTTTGAAACTTAGAGACAACTTAACATATCTTCAAGCTGTGATTTCAATAAATTTATTTTTAAAGTTAAGAAGATTTTATGTGGTGATGATCTTAAGACAAACGAGCGAGTTTGAATCTCATCTTGTCGGAATCTCCAACTCTATTTCGTGCCGTCCTAATATGTTAAGCATGTTTATTTATCTTTTATCCGATGTACATACCTAACTTGACTTTTCATAACTCTTAGATAATTTGCCTCCTAGCCCTATTAAATAGACAACTAAGACAAGAAGCTCAGATAACCTTTTAAAATGATTAAAGAGTCAACTATAATACGTACAAGTTAGCTTATTATTTTTGGGAATGCCCATAACAAGGTTAACTGATGTTAATGTATACTACTATATATCATTGATAACCAGGGGTTTATATAAACATATAATAGAATGTGTTGAATTTTCTTCTTATTTGCATCTAAAAAATGTTAAAGTTGATCTAGTGGATGGTAACTAATGTATAAATTAAACACAATATGGAGTTTTAGGAATAAAAATTTGGATATTTGTAAACGAAGAATAAAACATCCTGTACTTTATGGCTTATTTTCACATCTTCTTTTGTTTGGTTTCTAATGGTTTAATCCAGCACAAAACCGAAAACATACAAACATGAATGGTATTTTTGCGTTGACAGTGAGGTAGATATTTAATGCAAATTCAATCATTTGATGAATCATATTATACCAATCATATCCATTACATTATACTTTTGAGTTCTAGTTTTGTAACTCATAAATGACACTTGCACGAAAATAGTATGCAACATACACACATATATATATATATATGTATATATATAAAAACTATAATGTTAAACTCTTATGTCTAGTATACATATTAAAGTAACTTGGATTTATATAAAAAACTTCTTAGAGTTATGTTTATCCGCATGCTGCTAGGTTTTCATGTATGCAGTTGATTGTATCTTGAAAAACAAATTACAGTTGACTAGAATGAAACACTCTTATAAAGTACTATTATTTACAATAAATTATGGAAAACACAATACAAATATCGATTTTAATTATAAAATTTAGACAAGGAAAAAAAACTTACAAGTTACAAGCATAATGGTACGGTATATGATTGTAAATAAATGAGTATAGTGAAAACATTTTCTTTACCAATACACATCCATATGGATAGTGAGTAGGCGATGTTTATCCACGGTCTCTTAGGCGGAGTTCTTAACTTATAATTTCACGTTTTTTATTTTTTTTAATTTTTTTTTTAATTTTCCCGTTAAGAAACGTCTCTTAGGTTTCTTATTTAAGAGACGATTCTTAAGTTTTCTTAGTTAAAGTTAAGATACGTCTCTTAGAAAAGCTAAGAACCCTATGCTAAAAGACCTGCAATAAACATGCCCTCATATCCATATTAAGTTCTTCTAGAGTGTAGTTATGAATATTTCTAGGCAGAAACACTATAAATTTGAATAATTCTTACTAATGAGTTTTTTCTTTCTTGATATACATATCCATAACAAACAAACAAAAAAGAAAAGAAAAAGGCTCACAGCTTCAATCAAATAATTTATACTACAGTAATTTAAGGTTTAATACGGCATTGACTAATAATTTTATTTTATTTTACTTGTTCTGTTAGTGTTTGTTCAAGTTGCGATAATGATTCCATTAATCGTGCATTGGCGTGGATATATCTTTATTATTCACCGCTCTCTTATGTGGCCAATGTAAACTCTCTCTCTCTCTATTATACTAATCTCTAACAATCTTATACATATATTTGAATGGATGGTTATATAAAAGGAATATATTAATGTGTCGTGAAAGAACAAAGCTGGTCTCAGCTCTCATTGTCGACCCCACAAGTTGACTGATCGTGTTCATCATCATGCATGGCTTCATATTATTTATTTAATTACGACTTGTTCACGACACAAATGATTGTAATTAGTTTAAGAATCTCTTGATCTCTCTTCATCATCACCAAATCTTCCTCAATTAATCATCAAGTGCATCTCCTACCTATATATATAGTTGCTCAAGATCAAGAACTATTATAACAAAAACAAAAAGAGAACGAACAAGAAGAATAAGGAGGAGAAAGACAAGTGTTGAAGGTTAGAGAGATGGACGTTTTTGTTGATGGTGAATTGGAGTCTCTCCTAGGGATGTTCAACTTTGATCAGTGTTCATCATCTAAGGAAGAGAGACCACAAGATGAGATGCTTGGCCTCTCTAGCCTTTACAATGGTCATCTTCACCATCATCAGAACAATGTCTTGTCTTCTGACCAACATGCTTTCTTGATTCCTGATATGTTCCCATTTGGCGTGATGCCGGGAGGGAATCTTCCGGCCATGCTTGATTCTTGGGATCAAAATCACCTCCAAGAAACGGCAACGCTTAAGAGGAAACTAATAGACAATGTACACAATACTAACTCTAACTGTGACGTCGCAAGACAAGTAAGTGCATGATCAATAATGTACATAATGTTCTTTTTATTCATTATTAATTTGCATTAAACTAATTACAATATCATTAACGTGATATAGGAGCTTGTCAAAGCCAAGAAAAAGCAGAGGGTAAGCCAGGAGAGCAATTCAGTGGATGAAAGTAACACTAATTGGAGAGATGGTCAGAGCCAAAGCAACAGTTCAGACGATGAAAAGGCTTCGGTCACAAGTGTAAAAGGCAAAACACGAGCCACGAAAGGGACAGCTACTGATCCTCAAAGCCTTTACGCTCGGGTAAGAAAACGTGTAAAAATTTCTATTTCAAAATCAATTGAGAATAATTAAAATTATCCCACTATACGGTTTTAATAATGGTATCATTTTTTTTTTCAGAAACGAAGAGAGAAGATTAACGAAAGGCTCAAGACACTACAGAACCTTGTACCGAACGGGACAAAAGTCGATATAAGCACCATGCTTGAAGAAGCGGTCCATTACGTGAAGTTCTTGCAGCTTCAAATCAAGGTATGTTAATCTTTATTAGGGTTTTTTTTTTTTTATTAGAATCTTTACATAACATCTATATATATGTTGTAACTAACCAAAATGCATATGATATAAAATGTAGTTGTTGAGCTCGGATGATCTATGGATGTACGCACCATTGGCTTACAATGGACTCGACATGGGATTCCATCACAACCTTTTGTCTCGTCTTATGTGAAGGACTTATATACAATCTAATTGTAAAAAAAATCCATTTAGAACATATGAAACCCCTTTAACTGGGCTCTTCAGAGAGAGAGGTCTACTTTCAAAATGTACCACTTTCTCTTGTTGTTCATTCTGATATTTTTTGTTATTTCTTTAAATTTCTTTGTCTTTTTCTTCATTATGGTTCTAAGAACTTATGTTACTTTTGAATGTAATTATATTATTAATATTTTGAAAAAGTCAACTGGGACTAATAAACAACAGTCTTTCCTCGCACAATTTTGAATACAAAATATATAATTGAACTAGCTATTAAAAAATTATAGTTGAATCATTCGGCCGACTTTAGCTAATTAATATCCACTAAATACAAAAGAGATATAAAATTGAAGAAGAAATTCAAATGGGGAGAGGAACTAGCAACAAGATCCTAGCTAGTGTTTATTCCAGTGTCATGTCTCACCTGAAATATGGTACTAGCACGGTAGCACCAACTCCATCCCCAACTTATACTTACTTGATGCAACATAATAATGTCATCAAACTTTTACTGATGTTCCCAATGCAATATCTCCTATGTCTTTTTTTTTCCTCTACGGAGAATTTGGAAAATTCAGAAATGCCAATGCATGTTATTTTTGTTTCAGTGTTATTGCATAGAAATTTTTTCGTTACAAAAGAAGTATCGTTTTAGCATTTCAATGCAGAAATTATTAATTTTACTTTTTAGTTTATTTTTATATTGGTTGAAATATAGTTAGATATATGGGTAGTGATGTTATTATATAAAAAATATGCATAATTAAATATTTTTTTTTTTAATTTTTGTAAACAAAGATAAAATGACACTTAAAATAAAACGGAGGAAATATAAAATA
This sequence comes from Moricandia moricandioides, assembly GCA_905132885.1. NCBI lineage: Eukaryota > Viridiplantae > Streptophyta > Magnoliopsida > Brassicales > Brassicaceae > Moricandia > Moricandia moricandioides. Next base: position 16,439 of record CAJHQQ010005017.1, on the reverse strand, counting down.
AATCAATGAATCTACAAAACATGGTTAACAAGTCTTGCAAATGCACTTGTTTGTGAGAAATCAAATAAGATGGGAAGTACCCAAGGAATCAAAGTTGGCAAGGGAAAAAAAGAAAGAAAGACATTCGGTTCAGGAGCACATTTAAAACGGTTTACAGACTGTTCCAATTTCGGTTCGGTTCGATATTTCTTTTCAAAGGCGATTCCAGCTTAGTCAAACCAAATCGTATCGAGGACCCTCTTTGCTGAAAAGAGGGTCTTACTTTGATCATTAATGGTAAGCAAACGCAAACGCAAACGCAAACGCTGTCAAGGGAATCCCAATCGATTGAATAATAGTGTATCTCTGCGAACTTGCAGCTGCCCCGAGTAGTCGTTATTTCATCCGCCGAAGCTTTCTCTTTTCTTCCATCGCCGATCTGCCATGTCTCACCGGCGATCAAACCAGCAGAATGAGAACGCCAGATACATCCCCAAACCCTCCAATCAAACTCCTCGTACATCTAATTCCACCGCTTTCCCCGTGTCTCTCTCCTCTTCGCTTAGACAATCAGATTCCTCTTCCAGAGGATCCGCTCCGGGTGGCAGCAGGGTTAGGATCGGGGATCAGGGACAGTGGTTAGCTCAAGGCGGTGGCAGTTTCGTGAATTACTTGCCGCAGGACGAAGCCGTAGCTGCTGGTCTCGGTCCCGAGGATGGAGGTTTGGATCCGGTGGAGTCTCAGGGAGTGGTGGATCTCCTCAATAGAGAGCTCACACGGCTGCTCAAGCTTAATCCTAGACTGTTTTGGAGAGAAGGTCCATTAGACTAACAAGTTTACACACGTCTCTTGTAATTGATTTGATTTGATTTGATATAACTTCTCTTGATTGTTTTTTTTAACAGTGGCTAGTGATGCATCGTTGCACGATTTTCTTGATAGCTTCTTGCAGTTTAGAAGCAGGTGGTATGATTTTCCTTTCCATGGTGTCAAGGGGATTGTCGCCGGCGTGATAGTTGGAGAAGTCGAGTTATGCCGCCGTGTTTTTATGGTCTTGTATAGAATGTGAGTCAGCTGCATGTTTTCTAAGCTTAAAGCGACTTTCTTTATTGATAGTCTTTGTTATTTTTGATTCTTTTTGGCCTTGTGAGTTGATGAGTTTGTTTTTTTGGCTGTGGCAGATCTTCCAATAGGGATCCTGGTGCTAGAGCTGCTGATAGCCTTAGTCAGAAAGATCATGAAGGTGGCCTTTTTGCTCTTTGTTTATGCCAATTCTATTCAGTTTATGTTATTCATTGCGTTCTTGCAAAGAAAGGATATAGAATTAACGTTTGACATGTCTCACGCTTTGTTTATTTTCACGCTTTGGATGAGCACAAGTCTTATGTGTAGAACTATTTGCTTATACTGGTTGGTGTTTGTGCTAAGCATACATATTTGGTTGTATATTAATAAGCACAGTCTATAAAAGATGGTTTCTTTGACCAGCTAGGCCATAAGTAACTCAGTAACTGACTAGAATAGGTAGTGAGATAAGTCTTCTCATTGATCAAGACTTTCTAGTATGATTTGAGTTCCATTTCATCAAAAAATCTTCTTCTCTCATGCTTTTTGCTTTGTCTTGTCATCTTGTGGGATTTACTTGAGATTGTTTTCTAGTTTACAACTGCTCATTAGTTTTGTTTGTAGTTCTCTTGCAGGAAAAGAAGTTACTGGACTTGCCAAAGTTATTGGATATATGCGCTATTTATGGACATGAGAATCCAGAGCTCACAAAATCTTTAGTAAGTCATTCCAGCAAAATTTAACTTTGTCCGAAAGCTGAGATAATCTCTTATCAATGGACTACGGTTCTCTTTTCTGTGACATTTAACACCTTGTAATTTCTAATTGCTGGTGAATGTGAAAACTGAGATAGTCTTCTATTCTTCTGCTAATTGAATTCTCCGTTTCTCAGATTGAGAATGCAGTGAAATCACAAGTTGGGATTCCTGATGAATTGAAAACAATGTTGTCTCATTTCTTGGGCATCCTGCACACAATGCATCGCCGTTGCACCTCATCGTTGGAGGTATGTTATTTGTATTTGATTCAGAAACTTCACTTGGGGATAGATTAGAATTATGTATATACACATTTATAGTTAGTGTAAGATCATATCAAGTATTGTATTTAACATGAATATTCTTGTTTTGTTTTTCTTTTAACTTGTTTCTACTGTCCCTTGGAATTTTTATTTAAATATTTTCCGCAGACCTTGTTTTCGAGTGCAAATAGTGATGACCAGGGAAGCAAACAACTCCATACTGACCTTTTGGAGGTGAATATCCCTCTTTTATATTTGCTTTTATTATCTGCTTTACATGGTGTGAGTTAGCGTTTAATTATGTTGGTACGTCAGACTAGTAGCATTCAAGTTCCATGGGTGCAAGTGTGCACACTTTAACACACTCAACTGATATCAGAATATAGCATGCCAACAAGTTTCTTTACTTCAAGTTTATTAGAAGAAACAAAAGATTTTGCATGTTACTAGTGTGTGGACATGTGATGCATCTGTGCTACTGATTTTTCTATCTGATTAGGTTATGGACTTCATAAATGATGGAGTTGTGTCTTTGGATGCTTTCACGTCTGCTTATTCATCGGCAACTTTAATCTTGGCATGCCCTGTTGAGACGAGGTATGCGTTTTCTTCTCTTGTGAGATTATGTAGGCCAGAGTAACATTTATAAATATACTCAGAGTAGGATCCCCAAGTCTTGCATCTATAATACATGATTTATTGACGTAGTTAGTGGATATTTATTGAATTGCATTATGAGTTTCTTATGGTTGATGAACAACAGTATTAATAGCGGAACCTTTTTTTGTTATTAGTGCTCTATATTTTGGCTTGGTTTGGATATGTTCTGATCATAACTCAAATCCACCTGTGCAGTTATGGGAGAGATGAACTGCTCAGCAGCCTTGTTCGGTTGCATGATTCATTGCTTACATCACTTCATCGTGGCTTCCAGGTCTTGTTCAAGGATGGAAACCATGATTCTCTTTCAGACATATCAACGAGTTTAAACATGCTGTCAACAAGGATAGGAAGCTTATGTTGGAAAATCTTAGATATCTGTTATCTCAGCAATGATTTGGTTGATCACGAATCTTCAATTCCAGCTGTCACAAAGATGTTCCCGTCAAGAGTAGAGGACCCTATGGTAAGGGCAGATATACTGATCCAAACATTCAGGGAGATCAGTGAACTTTCCGAGCAGTCACTGGAAAGCAAGAACAGATTACTCCAAAAGATTGAGAGGAGTTACAGAATCATTGATAGGCTTAGGAATCTACAGAATGCAGGTATCTTCTTGCACAATTATTTGTAATAATCATATCACGTCTGCTTTCTTAATGCCATGAGTGAAATAACATGATTGTCTAAAGCAGTTTTGTGTTGGTTTCTACGCAGGATGGATATCAATGGAAGATGAGCAGCTTCAATATTTGTCTATGATCATGTCGCATTCTGGAGGAACAGTCCCTACGAAGGAGTCGCCGCTTCTTTTAACTGATGGTAGAAACACCAGCGAGCTTATGGATGAAAATGCTGTAGTAATGCAATCGAAGATCAGTCAAATAAAAGACATATTCCCTGAGTATGGGAATGGTTTCTTAGCTGCGTGTCTTGAAGCCTATAATCAAAATCCAGAAGAAGTTATACAGAGGATTCTTGAAAGAACACTCCATGAAGATTTGCAGCGATTGGATACTTCATCTGAGACGATGCCACAACCTAAACCGGCTCCAACTCTTAGAAGCAAAGACAAAGGGAAAGGAAAGCTCATCGAGTCTGACTCTAGTAGCTCAAATATCTACACTGAACAACCGATCACTCGTCCCTCACTTCCAGCTTCATCAGCCTCATCCACAGCAGTTGGAAGATTTGTCAGAAAGCCAAAGGATGATACTCCAAGCTATAAAATTCTCGATGCAAGAAAAGAAACCGACAGGGAGAGGAACGCAGCTTTACTTGCACAATACGAGTACGACGACGAATATGATGATTCTTTTGATGATCTAGGTTTCAGTGTCGGGGAATCAGCTACTGGAGAAAGCGAGTCATTTGGTGGTAACAGAGCTGGTGCAGCAGAATCTGAACCCTCTGGTGCTTCAAAGTGGGGAAGCAAAAAGAATCCTCAATTCTATGTGAAGGATGGTAAGAACTACAGTTACAAAGTGGCAGGCTCTGTTGCGGTGGCAAATGCAAACGAAGCTTCACTGGTAAATGAAGCACAGGAAGATATGATATTTGGCTTGGGACGTGGAGGAAACCTTCCTCTGGGAGCGGTTAGAAAGCTGACAGAGTATCAGGCACAGAGAGATGAGAAGGGTCAGTCTAATGTTAACGTGAACACAAGCGAGAATGGGAGAAATGCAAGAGGAAGGGGTAGAGGAAGAGGAATGGGGAGAGAGTCTAACAGAGAGCAAATGCAAGAGAAGAGTAATGAGAACAATGGCAACTCAGAGGTGGAGAATGGAGGAGGAGGAGGAAGGGGTCGAGGGAGGGGACGAAGAGGAGGAGGTGGAGGAAGGAACCATAATCATAAAGATAGAGCTATGAAGAAACACATTGCTAGTGTTTCTGGTTTCTAGAGCTTTTTAAAATAAAAAAAAATCAGGAGATATGTTTTTGGAGGAGATACGGGATATATACATATTTTGTGGATTACTAAAGAATGGGTCTTACAACAGAACCATATTTTTATAAGTAGGCCCGTTAATATCTCAGTTGCCTTTAATATCTCAGTTGCCTTTAAATAGGAGATCTCACTCTCTTAATCTCTTTTGTATCGTCGATATTTTCCTCTCTTTTTTTAGGGTTTCTCTTCAGTCTCGCTCTTCTTTTGGCTTGGAAACCACGTATAGAGGTGTCTGTCTTAGGGCGTGATCTGAAACCTGGATTCAGTTAGGTAAGAACTCGAAGATGGAAAGAGAGTTAGTGGCTTCAAGAAAGGTACAAGAGGAAGCGAATAAGAAGAAGAAATTATCGGTTGATGAAGATGAGTATTGCGCAAGAAAACACGTCTCAGATATTGAATCAGAAGAAGCTGAACAGAGTTGTTTGACAGAAGAAGATGACTATTTGTCTGATCAAAACAGTCCGGAGAAGAGAAGGGAAGCTGTTAAGACTCCGTACGATGATACGTCGTCGTTTGGTGATGAGTGGCTTTTTGGGACCGTTAATCAGCAAAAGAAGACAGCTATAAAGAAGAATGATGTTGAAGACATGAACATGGAGTTGGAGATATCATCAGGGGTTGTTTTCTCTTTTCCTAGGGCTCAGTTTTTGCCTCAGGTCGGAATTTTTTCATTACCATATACAACTATGTTCTAGGTCATGAACATGAATTAAATTGCTTAATTTGTAGACATGCATGTTAGTACACTTTGAATGATTGTAATAACCAGATTTTTTTTATATAAAAAAAGTAATAACCAGAGTAAGATTTTTATTTTCATATTTTTGACGTTTAATAATCACATTGATCAGTCAAAAAAAATTACATTGATCTGTATCGCCAAGGAATAAATAACTTTACCAGCCTCGATCTTCTTCCACTGCTTTGATCTCATCGGATACGTCTTCCATTTATCGGTTTATGTATTCCACTTGCTTCTAAATTCTCTAAGAAAAGCTTTATCCAAAAAGGAAAAATTCCCTTATAAGAATAACCTGAAGTTTGTAAAAATATTTGAAAAAATTGGGTTGGAGTTATCCACTTTTTAAGATACTCAACAAGGTAAATACAATATTATTTATTTAAAAAAAATATATTTATAAAGAACCTTCTAAAAATACTCGAAGTCCTTGCTTCCTAGCTTTAGCTCATGGCCGGCTCGGACGCTAACTCAATAGATAAGAGATACTAGTGGTCGACACTTAGACTCTCTCTTTTCTCATATCATGAGAATTGTTTCTAAACCCCTTTTACTCAAATACTAATTTATACTTTGTTCATAATTGTGATAAAAAAAAAAAGATAATTGTGATAAAAAAACTTATACTAGTTTATAGTAATTCTCATAATTTTGTAATTGTTGATATATACTAAGTTTATAACAACCTGCGCAGTTCTTTTGTTATTTCCTTTTTTTCTGTTAAAGTGTTTTCCTTTTCTTTGTTTAAATTGTTTTCCCTTTTCTCCTAGATTTGTTTTGTTATATAAGAAAACAAAACTTGTGAGGAGAGACACTTGCTTTTGTAACTTCTTACACTTCGTTAGTAGTTGATTTGGATTTGATTATAAGAAACCATGTCGAAGAGTAAGCTTCCTGTTCTTGATTTTTTTTATTGCTTTGAGTTTAGTTATGACTCACTTGAATCTCTTTGTTTTAGGTTCACTTTTTTTCAATCTCTGGATTTGTTTCCCTTATTGCTTTAGAAACTGTTGAGTTCTATTACTAGTTTGGTTTCTTTGCGTGGCTGACAAGTTATATGTCCTTTGATACAAGAAACTAAGATTCACTTAATATTTTGCAGAATCTCAGCTTAAGAACGCCCAGATGGATTTGTTTGATAGTGATGATGATGATGATACGTGTAGTGTAAGCTCTTTCTTCACCATGCGGTCTGAGAGACCAGGTATGGATGAAGTTCATGTTCACAAAGATGTTATGTTGGATCAATCTCTTGATGCTCTCTACGAGAAAAGGTAGCTAGGGTTCCTTCTCTCCATCACTTTCGTTTTTTTTGTGGGTTGTGATTTTGATGTGAAACTGATAAATATTTGGTTTCTTTTTCTGGATGTGAAGGAGTTCAACGAGAGAACAAGCTTTGGCCTCCATTGTTGAAGCATTCAACAGCGACTTGCAGCATGAGTTTGTGCAAAAGAAGTAACCATCTCATTCTCTATTTCTCTCTTTAATCATATACATCATACAGAACTAATAGTGGTTTAGTATTGATGAACCTGATTGTTATCTAATGTATATCTTCTACAACGTTGTAGCTTTGCCACCTTGTTGCATCAGTGTTTACACTGCATCAAGAAAGGATCAAGCAAGGAGACCTCACTAGCATCACATGTTATTGGTTAGTCCCCAAGTAACAAGCCACTTATGCATCTTCCCCTCCAGTTTTTATTTAGCTATACTAACAGTTAATGTGGAGTTTCAGGGTTGCTAGCTTTGACTGTTGGACTCGGGGATCAAGCACAAGAGATTCTGGAAGAATCTGTCACTCCTCTTTCTCAGGCCCTTAAATCAAGTCGTGAAGCCTTGAAAATAACTTCGGTATGTACTTGTTATTCTGTTACAAGTTTCTAAATAATGTTCAGTCTTGGATTTACACTTCTTGATATGTTGCCACTTCACTACAGATTCTTGAGTGTTTAGCAGTTATAACCTTTGTTGGTGGAGCTAATGCAGATCAAACCGAGAGATCTATGCAAATAATATGGCAGATGATTCACCCCAAAATGGTTTCTAATGTATGCATCTTACTCTTTTCTCATAATAAGGCATTTTCATTCCTAATTTGGTTTATTAACTATTAAGAAAGTAGATTGTTTAGTCTAAAGATATGTAGTAGGCTCACATGTAAGTATGCATTTTTTGTAGGTTGTTGCAACCAAACCTTCACCTGCTGTAATAACAACTGTTGTCTCTTCCTGGACGTTTCTGCTCACAACAGTTGATAGATGGACCCTAGGTCCCAAAATTTTGCAAGAGTAGGTGGAACTTGGTCCATATATTTTAAACCTAGTGTCACTTACTAATGGATCTATAAGCCTGATTAGATGTTGATATCATTGCATGCAGGACCGTGACTTATCTCTCCACATTGTTGGAAAAGGATGACCGATGTGTACGTATAGCTGCTGGTGAAGCGCTTGCTCTTTTATTTGAGTTGGGAACTCTAGAGAAGTTTGATGCTGAAGCCAAAGCGTCTGCTAATGGATCGGTCAAAGAAGGAAGTGTGTCTCAGGAGGCATTGATAAAGATGCATAGATTGATATCTAAAGTCACTAATCAAGTTAGAGACCTCGCTGTAGAGGCAGGTGGTAAAGGTTGTGCTAAGAAAGATCTTAACACACAACGAAGTTTGTTCAAAGATCTTGTTGAATTTCTTGAGGTATAATATATTTTTAACTTTTCTATGATATATATAATGATTATGGTTCGGATTCTTATATATGATTTTTTTTTAAAACTTATGATTAGGGTGGAGTGGCACCTGAGACCTCTACAAAGGTTGGAGGGGTCTCTATACAGACGTCAACATGGTGCAAGATGATACAGGTTTCTCTCAATCTTTAAAAGACTTGTTATGTTGTTTGTGTTCTTGTGAGTGGTTTTTAACATATGTTTGTTTTTTCAACAGTTGAATTATTTGAAGCATGTCCTTGGGGGTGGCTTTATCAAGCATATGCAGGAGAATGAGTTCCTACACGATGTGTTTAGTTTCACTCCAAAGAAGATTGGTGGACATTCTAGTATGTCTAATGAAGAAAAGGTTTGTTTGTGACACTTCATGTTTCTTTGATTATTATTAAGCATGAGCGGTATTTTAATGTTCTCATGGTTTTCATTATTTGTGGCAGAGGTTGTTTAAATCACCAAACTCAGCTCTCAACAAAGCAAGGACTAAATCCATGAACAAGCAGAGGCTGTTATCTCACAAGGAGTTGTTATTCAATTAGTTGATTCCAAAACCATGCTTTAAAATCCAGTGTTGTTGGATATCTTATTTCTATATTACTTAATATATTGGTGTTATCAGTTAAGATTTCAAATGCTAATATTTAAAAACCATAGTGTTATTCGAAAATTAAAATGTGTGTTGTTGAATCTCTAATTTGTAAATGACTTACTAATCTGGTGTTATTCAGTTAAGATTTCAAATGCATTGTTTAAAATATATAGTGTTATCCGAAATTGAAAATGTGTTTTTAAATCAAACATTTTTATATAATTTATAAATCTAACTTTAAGCCAGTGTTAGTAGATTGTTAGTCGTAAATTATGTTTTAAATTTAATCTTAATAGATGTTTTCTTTATAAATCATATCAAAATATTTTAAAAGTTTAGTGTTATTTAATTACAGTTTTAAATATTCAATAGAACATTTTTAGAATTGTGTATTATGTGTCATTTAAAATCAATTTCATTGAAATTTCATGAGTAAATTCTCATAACAGTTTTTGTATAAAGAACAAAATGAAACTTTGTGTCGTTACCATTATGATTGAAATACATCAATGATAAAAAGACTTATAAAACTGAGTTATTGTCGTAAATAAATAGTAATTTTTTTGTATCATCTAGACGTGATAGATAGAAATCAAACAATATATGACAAAATATTTAAGTTTTAAGCACATCCAATATCACATAAAATACTTAGAAATTCACAGCTAAACAATATGCAAGTTAACCAAATACTAAATTTAGAAGTTGAAAACTATATATAAACAATTAACCAGTTACTACTTTATTTTCCTTTCTTTCCCTTATCCTTGTTCTTCCTCTCTCCATATTCCTCTTCATTCCCCTTGTCCTTCTTCTCTAATATCCTTCTTCCCATTTCCTTTTTTTTTCTATGAACATATTCATCAATAATACTTATAAGATATCTCAATATTTAAAAGAAAAGAAAAAAGTAAAAAATAAATATGAGAGAAGTAAGAACGAGATATGAGAAAGTATAAATGGGTTACAGTTTTTTTTATTTAACTAACTAAGTAAAATTTAATTAATTTTTTTTTTTAACTTTTTAGACACTCAGTTGAGATACCTCGGCCATGAAGTCACTGTAATCATTTTTCTACTTTCCTTCTTTTCCTATCCCCTATTTTCCCGATTTGTTTTTAAAATCTTTCTTCCATCCCATTACTTTTCCTCAACTCGTTCTTATTCATTTTTTTCTAAGGAAATAATACTTTTATGAAATAGTTTGGAATAAATTTTAATGAAGTTCAATTGGTAAATTATTAAAAACAATTTAAATTATATTACATTGATTTAAAATTTCATATATAACTTTTTAAGTTTAATATCAAAATGTTTAAATCGCAAATATTATATCCTAGTGAATTGATGTTGTAATCTAATAATATGAAATTAAGACGATATTGAAAGATTATGTACTATTGTTGCTGATATTTCTAATGTGTAAATACGTTTTTATCTTATATTATGCCAAGTATTTGTTTCTGCAATCAATATCTCTTTTTTGTCTAAAAGTTTTTTTCACGTCTGATACCTACCGTTTTTCATTTACGGCATAATATAATGATACTCTCATGACGACGTTGTTAAGTCTACTATTACTGGAAACATCAATAGATATTTGATGTTGACTTATGTAGTCTTATTGAAGACTGCAAATTGTGTCATCAGGTCCAGTAATCGAACCGATAAGTATCTGTTGCTGGCTTAATTTTGTCTTTTTATTCCTCGACTCTTTTAGTTCACTTTAGATCTCAGTACATGTTGCTCATGATCACGTTAGTTGGTATGAGAATATTCTTTACACTGCGTTCTTGAATCTGCTTTATTGGTCTGATTCTTCTGTTACTTATTGAATGTGGAGATCGATAGCATTTTCAGATTACCTTATTTTTCTATGACAGGTATGGGGTATGTGAAGCAAAGACAATATAACCCATCAAGTGGAATGTACTCTCTTGATGTTACTCAAATTAGCAAGTAAGCAAATGAGTTTTGTTTTCATTTCATTAATTTTTTTATTGAAACTTGTATTAGTTTGTTGGTGCATAGAATGAACTTGTAGTTGATGTGGCATGATATACTGTACCCATGAGTTATATAACTCATGCTTACTCAGGAATAACAGTGGTCTCTGTTTGACGTGCTGGTAGAACGAGACCTGGGAAATGTTACCGATTATACCCCTTGGCAGTCTACAGAGATGATCTCCTTGATGCAACGATTCCTGAAATACAACGAACTTCCCTTGCTGGAAGTGTTCTTTACTTGAAATCGTTGGATCTTCCTGATATTGACATTCTCAAGTTCGATTCGAGATATCTTATGAAATTTCCTTACAGCAGCTGTATCTCATTGATGCAATTGATGAGAATGGAGCTATAACAAATATTGGAAGGACGATGTCTGGTTTGTTTAGCGCATTTTTTCAACATTGGTTAGTCTTATCTTGTAAGCTAGAGGATCTCATGTCTGGTTTGTGGGACTTTCAGGAACAAGGAGTTGATGTTAGTATCAGGAATCATTCCTCTGCTGGAGGAGATGCTATGTAACCCACACTCCCATGGTTCAGTGACAGCACTTTATCTAAACCTCTCATGTCTTGAAGATGCAAAGCCAGTCATAGGTTCAAGTCTAGCAGTTCCTTTCATGGTGAATCTTCTTTGGGAAGAGATTGAAACACAATGCAAAGTCGATGCCCTTCACGCTCTTTATCACCTCTCCACCTACCCTCCCAACATTCCCTGCCTTCTATCTGCTGACATCGTCAACGCTCTTCAATCACTCACCGTCAGTGATGACCAACGATGGACAGAAAAGTCCTTAGCTGTCCTGTTGAATCTTGTTTTGAACGAGGCGGGAAAAGAGGAGATGGTTTCAGTACCTTGTCTAGTGAGCAATCTAGCCACCATTCTTGACACGGGTGAACCAAATGAGCAAGAACAAGCAGTTTCTTTGCTTTTAATACTATGCAAACACAGTGAGATTTGTAGCCAGATGGTTTTACAAGAAGGAGTGATACCTTCTTTGGTATCTATTTCTGTAAACGGGACTCAACGGGGAAAAGAAAGGGCACAGAAGCTTCTGACACTGTTCAGAGAGCTAAGACAAAGGGATCAAACACATCTCACAACAACAGAACAGCATGTAGAGGTCACAAGCCCCCAAGAAGGCGGATTCTCGGTCGCTGCAGCCGCTGTAACAGAGTCGAAACCACAGTGTAAGTCAGCATCAAGAAAGAAAATGGGAAGAGCATTCAGTTTTCTTTGGAAAACTAAAAGCTTCTCTGTTTATCAGTGTTAGTTGGTGTAAAGTTGCACCCCTTAAAGACTTATTATCTCTTTTTGAAAGTCTTTGAGGACAAAAAAAATTGCTTTGTATAGTTTTTTGGTAACACTAAAGATTTGTGTATGCTTCATATTCACCACATTGGTTGGGATTACAAAAAAAAAAGTTGATGTCAGTGGAAGTAAGCCCCGTTCTGTTGGATCCCGTTAGGGAAGTGAATAACTGTTATCTTGGCCATAATATCTTCGCTAGAGAGACAGGCTCCACACACGTGCCTCAGCCCGATTGTCTCACAAGCACAAGATTCTCTCGTTGCCGAGGCCGCATCTCTGCGGAACTGTGGCCCGGCGACTTTCCAGAACCCGAGCTTTGACAAGCCCATAACCCAATCACTTCTTCCACTGACTGTTGTTGATTGATTGATAGTTTCTATTATATATACAGTTGTGATACAAGAAGTTTAACCGATGTGGGAGGTCCTTGTTTTTTTCCTTTTTCTTGTAAAGTTTTTCTTTCTTCTTATATTTAACTAGAACTTCCACCCGATATGCTTATGCATCCGGTATTTCATGTATCGATGTTGCGTAAGCATATACCAAATCCGACTATGGTCGAGCCAGAGCGACCAGAGAACTTGCAACCTAATCTTACCTATCCTGAAGGTCCTTTACGGATAGGTGAGCGTCGTATCAAGAAATTAAAGAACCGGGAAATTTCGCAAGTACAAGTATTTTGGGGAAAGCGGCAGAGAGTTGTAGTAACATGGGAGGACAAAGATAAGTTCAAAGCTAATTATCCAGAACTCTTCTCAGATACCCCAGTTGTCCAGTAAAGTTAGCTCTCTTGTATTAGAGAATTCGGGGACGAATTCTTTTGAGGGGGGAAGAGTGTAATGACCCTCACGAGCGGATGTATTTTGGTCGAGTAAAACTTCTCAAGACCAGTTTGGGTTTGTCCGACCAGAATTAAAAATAAAAATTGACCCGGTGAATTAATGTCTCGACGGGACTGTCTTGTGGTCGAAAGACCTTCTCTTGATAGTTTTGGTCGAGTGTTAATTAATATGGTTCATTTTTATTTAAGCGGGACAAGATTTTCCAAGAGCATGCCGAGGGCCAAGGACAAAGAATTGTTGGTCGAAATTTTTTTGGAACCATGGACCATCCTCTTAAATAAATTTTATGCCATATTTTGAATTGATTCGATTTTGAAAACATAATAATTTATTAATTTATAATGTTTATTAATCTATTGAAATTAATTTATTGAATTTCTATCTAAAAAATTGTAGGATTTCTTGTTCGCCTATAATGTTTAATAAATCCGGTGCTATTGTGCATATTACCAAATTTTATGGAGTTATGGTGGTGGACTATAGTAATACATGTAAACATTTTGTACAATTCTGTACACTTTATGTCATAAATCCTTATAAAATGACAGAGTAGTGAATGAAGCTTTGTTTTATTCTCTTTGATTGCATTAGCCTAAAAAAATCCCAATTGTTTCAAGTCTCCTCATATCCCAAACACTTTTTTTTAATCAAAATATCCCAAAGGCTTCAATGACCAATAGGTGACTATGGTCCATGAATTCCATGACGGCTCTCATTTCCCTTTCTGCCTCATATCAACTGACTTTCTATTGCAGAGAGTTATGTCTACGTCTCAGCTGACTCTTCCTTTGCCTTTCTAAGCTCCTCACGGGCAGCTTAGCTAAAGCAAGTGACTTTGCCTCATGTTCTTCTTTGTTAATTTCTTGCATCTTCTTGGCTATTTATATGCATCTCTCCTCTTTTGCTTCTTCTCTGTTATTTGAACTGATATAACTTCTCTATGTTGGGTTTAAGAGATATTTCTTCTCTCTTTTAAGTTCAGACTGCAATTTAAGCATATAAATAGCCAAGAAGCAAAAGAGGAGAGATGCATATAAATATCTCTTATCATTATGCTATCTCTTATCATTATGCTTATATGCATCTGAGGAGAGATGCATATAAATATTGGTACTGCAGTTGAGGTTAAATTACATTGGTACTGCTTATATTGATATTTACGATGCCATCACTTCTGTGAAGCTACCCAATTGGATTTGCGCAAGTAAATATCTCTTATCATCTTTAAGAAACTTAACGGAGTAACTTAAGCAAGAGCTGAAGGAGTTTCGGTAAGAAACTTAACGGCTAGAGTCATGATCGTAGAGGTTGTTTCATAACCAGCCACGAGTAAAGCCACCAAGAAATCAACAATCTCTTCATCGGAAAATCTTTCTTCCGCCGCAAGCAACGCCGCGAGCATATCTTTCTTTCTCTCCTCTCCTTCTTCCTCCTCCTCCCTCCTCTTCATCACCACCACCGTCAACGCCTCTGCCACCTTTGTCCGCGCCTTTTAAAAAAATACACACTATATTAGTCTCTCTTTTTTGGACAAAACTATATTACTCAAAATGATTTTTAAGTAAAACTAAATAAAATATATAAAAATAAATAAATACCTTGATGGCTTTGCGGTAAGTGGTGGAGAAGAGAGGGAGAGGAATAGAGAAGAATCCTTCGATGACAAGAAGATACTCTTTCCTTAAACTCTCACTCCACTCCCCTGGATCAAAGCTCATCAGCTGCTTCACCGTTAGCTCAAACGTTATCTGCATCATCATCAACATGTTACATAGTATCATATATGCATGCGGTGACTCGTTTTGACTCACTTAGTCAAAAACTCGGTTCAGTGATTCTCTTATTTTATTTTTAAAATTAAATAAAAGAAAGATTTTATTTTATTTATTCCTCACCTTATGCATATAAGATTGGTGACTTTAGAGGTGACTTTAGTGATTTTATCTTGAAAATCTGACACTGGATGGTTGAACTCTGCACGAGCATCGTAAAGAAGTTCCTCGAATTTCTTGGTTGAGAAACCAAGACCAAAAGCAGCGTCAAGTACCTTCTTCATTTGCTCTCAGTGTGTTGCAGTGATAGGAGATAAGAAGCAGAGATAATTAAATAAGGAAGAAGAGAAGACGCTTTAGGACTTCTTAGCAACTAAGGTCACAATGTCAGCAAACTAAAACAGAAAAATAAATCTTAACACAATGATTTTAAGTGAATAGCATCTTACGCCTGTTCCCTGCAAGGCTTGTCACTCATGCCAATGATTCTGTACGCATGGTTTGAGGGGCACTAAGAGTAAACACAAAAAACATAAGGTTAATTAGCTTTAATAATCTTAGTGAATAAGAACGTAACATGCTATAAAGATTAACTATAAGCATATATCTTATGAATATTTGCATAGCAATAAGGTTAGAAAAAATTCTCAAGATCCACATATAATGCAATATAAAATTAAGTATAAACTCAATTTTGAAACTATCGTGACTTCTACATATATTGATTAAAGGGTTTACAAACCTGGAGTTCGGTGGTGACAGGGTACTCGCGGATGTCGACGTAGTTCTTGTTAATGGAAAACATGATGAGCTTATCACACTCAGGCTCCATCCATGTGGTCACGAAGGAGGCCAAGTTTAGCCTTGGATTACCATCAAGCATCAGCTCGTCATTAATGATCTGATACGATGCTCCTTTTGGAATCGAGTTTTCCGGCATCCTGAAACCTGATATTTTACGTTTTAAACCAACCATTATAGTGGATCTTACATGCATACAACATGATCAATATTGTTATACTGCTAAGTTGTATGTTACCTTGGAAGTGAAGTTCGGACGTATCGTGATGCGAATGTGGAATGGACAGAGACGTCCGAATCTGAGGCAGCATGGGAGAGCACCATCACGAGGATGAGGGAGAAGCTCCACGAGATGACAATAAAGTAAGGTCAAGAGAAGTGGTGATGGAGCTTGAATGAAGAACTAAAACACCCTATATATATGGGTGGTTTATATCGAGGAAAAGTTTACCCTAAAACCCATGTGAGTTACTTGGGTAATAGTATATCCTCGTATAAGATATTTATTTGTTATAAGGAAACTAATAACAAATTATCTCTCTAATATTTTTGCGCAAGTTATTTATTCGGTATAAGGAAACTAATTATTACATGTATCATGTAATAATTCTTGCGCAAGTAATATATTTGTTATAAGGAAACTAATTATTACATGTATTAACTAATATTCTTGCGCAAGTAATATATTTGTTATAAGGAAACTAATTATTACATGTATTAACTAATATTCTTGCGAAATTAATTAATTTGTTATAAGGCAACTTATTATTACATGTATTAACTAATATTTGTTATAAGGAAACTAATAACAAATAATTAATTTCGATTATAGTTCTTTCCATTTAAGTTGTGTCGCTGAGAAAAATAAATCAAAAATGAATTTCTAAAAAATCAACCAATAGAATCGCGTTATTTCGGCTGAGAATGGCTGTATGAGCGACACGTGTCAAATGTACTTCTCATTTAATATATAGAGAGA
>CAJHQQ010005016.1:0-21382 GCA_905132885.1 Moricandia moricandioides | reverse complement strand
TATGTGTCAAATCATCATTTAATCAATACACGAGAAGAAGATGGATTGGGAAAGAAAGAATCACATCAAGGATCTACTACACTCACGATGTATATATATGTAATCTCAAATGCTCTGTTTGTATATGAAAACTCTGATTCTATTCAACTGAAACAAATGACTATAAGTAGTCGTACAACTAAAATGGAAACACTCCTAAGAAACAGCAACTAAGTGAACGTGACAAAGTGAAGGCTACTTGATCCTAAAGACTCGGACACTACTTCAACAATAAGAAAAACATAAACGATTAATTCAAACACTTCAAACTCCAACGGCTCTCAACACTTCGTGTAGATTTGCTCCAACAAACCCTCCCTAAGCTGAACTTGGTCCTCCTTCAAGCTTCAGCTTCTCCCTAATTGAGCAAATCCCAAGTCTGCTCCTCATCTTCTCGAACACTTCCCTCCTTAATGGCTTTGTGAACACGTCTGCAACTTGTTCTCCTGTCTCACAATGCTCCAAACTTAATTCACCACTGTTAACCAGCTCACGCAAGAAATGGAATCTAACTCCTATATGCTTGCATCTGCCATGAAACACTGGATTCTTTGACAACTTGATTGTTGAGGTGTTGTCACAAAGAATAACAGTGCTTCCTTCCATCTCACTTCCCAACTCCACCATTACTCGTTTGAACCAAATAGCCTGACAGGCACACATTGAAGCAGCTACATACTCGGCTTCGGTAGTAGATAACGTGACAATGGGTTGCTTCTTGGAACACCATGCAACTGCTGCATTATCCATTAGAAATACATATCCTGATGTACTTTTCCTGCTGTCAACATCTCATGCGAAGTCACTGTCTGTGTAAACTCTCAGTTCTCCTGTTCCTCCTCCACTGTACCAGATTCCAAAATCAGAAGTACCCTTCAAATACTTCAGCACTTTCTTCACGGCTTGAGCGTGCATTCTTGTTGGTCTGGACATGAAGCGACTCAACAAACTTACAGAGAACTGAAGATCCGGCCGTGTGGTTGTGATGTACATTAAGCTCCCAATCATCTGCTTATAGAGCGTTTCATCAACTCTTTCTCCCTCTGCATCCATGCTGAGCTTCTCACCAGGCACCATTGGGTTCGAAATTGAGTTGCAGTTCTCCATGTTAAATCGTTTTAAGATCTCCACAGCATATTTTCCCTGTGAGATGTGAATTCCGGTTGACATTTGATGCACCTCAATCCCTAAGAAGTACCTCATCTTGCCTAGATCAGTCATATCGAATTCCTCTTGCATAGAACGCTTAAACTCCATCATCATCTCAAAATCACTTCCCGTATAGATCAGGTCATCAACATAGATGCTAACAATCAGAATGTTACCTTGATTGTTGACTTTTAGGAACAACGTCTCCTCATTTCGTGACTTTGTGAAACCTGTTCTCACGAAGTACTCTTCAATACGACTGAACCAGGCCCTTGGAGCTTGCTTCAAGCCGTAGAGCGCCTTGTGAAGCTTATACACCTGGTCTTCTTGACCTTCGACTTCATACCCTTTAGGCTGTTGAATGTAGACATCCTCGGTGAGAACTCCGTGCAGGAATGCTGACTTGACGTCAAGCTGGTAGATGAACCAAGATTTCTGAGCTGCAATGGCTACGATGGTTCTGATAGTATCCATGCGCGCAACTGGGGCATAAACCTCAGTGTAGTCAACTCCATGTTCTTGTGAATAACCTTTTGCCACCAACCTTGCTTTGTACTTGATTGTCTCACCAAGCTCATTCAGTTTTGTTTTATATATCCACTTCACGCCTATGCACTTTGCGTTGTCAGGCAAGGGACAGAGCTCCCATGTCTGATTTTTCTCGATAGAGTTTATCTCCTCGTTCATCGCTTCCCTCCATTTGAAGCTTTTTGCGGCTTCTTCATAGGTTGAAGGATCTGTTGCATTCATCTCTACCATGTTGACTTCATCCTCTTCATCATCTATGACCTTGTGAACATAGTCACTTAGATAACGCGGAGGTCTTCTGGCTCTACCCTCCCTGATTTGCTCAATATGAGCCTCTGCATCAGCTTCCTCTGGTTGCTCTGTTTCAACTCCTTCTTCATTCTGATCTTCTCTTCCGTCATTTTGATCTTCTTCATCACTTTCTTCCCAGTCTAGATCGTCTCCACTCCATGTTAAGTCACCTTCAGTATCTTCTACACGACGATCTTTGTTTTCCTTCCAATCCCATCCTCTTGTTTCTTCAAAAACCACATCACGACTTATCACAATCTTGTTGGTCTTTGGATTGTATAGTCTGTAGCCTTTAGATTCCTCCGAAAAACCAAGTAACACGCAGGGAGTGCTTTTGTCATCGAGTTTGTTTCGCTTTTGATCTGAGATGTGTATGTGACCAATGCATCCCCAAACTCTGAAATGCTCAACACTCGGTTTCATCCCACTCCAGGCTTCTTGTGGCGTGATGTCCTTGACTGCAACCGTGGGACACCTATTGAGAACATAGAAAGTCCATTTCACAGCTTCTGTCCAAAAATTTTTAGGAACTTGCTTAGTGGACAGCATGGATCTGACCATGTTCATCACTGTGCGGTTCTTTCTTTCAGCTGTGCCATTCTGCTGAGGAGTGTAGGCTGTGGTCATCTGTCTTCTGATTCCTTGCTCCTTGCAATAAGTGGAGAACTCTTGGGATGTATATTCTCCTCCCCTGTCTGTTCTCAGTCCCTTAATAACCTTCCCAGTCTCGATCTCGACCATTTTCTTGAATAGCTTGAACTCATTAAATGCCTCTGACTTCTCCTTTAAGAGATACACCCAAGCCTTTCTACTGAAATCATCAATGAAACACAATATGTACCTCATACCACTGTTTGATGTAGGGCTTATGGGGCCGCATATATCCGAGTGTATCAGCTCCAAAACTTCTTTGGCTCTCCACGTACTCTTCTTGGGAATCGCCTTTCTTGGTTGTTTCCCCACCAAGCAATCTGAACATGTGAAATTCTGAGTCCCAAAGTTTGGTAGACCTCGTACCATGCTTTTGCTCTGTAACGTTTTCATTCCTCGGTGACTGATGTGACCATAACGTTCATGCCACAGCTTTGGCATGTTCTCTGAGGTCGTTTGCAAACATCTCTGTTCCTTCGACTCCTGATCAGTCCTTCCTTGATCGATCAGTGTGAACATTCGATTTGTACTCATCTTGCTCTCAGCGATCAGACCTTTTTCCTCATGGTAGATCTTGCAGATTCCCTTTTGAATGATGACTGTGATCCCTTTCTCTTGGAGTTGTCCAAGGCTCAGGAGATTGTTTTTGAGCTCTGGAACATAGTAGACGTCTCTTATTACATAGCTTGCACCGTTCAAGACCAACCTTAAGTTCCCTTTCCCGACTACCTCCATCTTCTTATTATTGCTAAGCTTGACTGAGTGTCGAAAGCTCTCATCTATCTTTGAAAACAAGTTCTTGTTTCCACTCATATGATTGGAACAGCCTGAATCGAGGAACCACACGTTCTTTTTCATGCATTCTTGCTTCTCAGTGTTAATCATCAGCGAGTTAACTGAAACGAGATTCGCATCTCCCTCTTCTTGAATCTCATCAGTTACTTCTTCTTCAATAAACGCCATGAGTAGCATTTCTTCATCAAGGTCTGCATAGTTGGCTTCTTCTTCCCACTTAGGACATTCATTTTGGAAATGTCCAAGTTTATGGCACTTGTAGCATTCAACTGTGCTCTTGTTAAAAAACGTTCTTCCTCTGCCTCGTCCCCTGCCTCTGCCTGAGACGCCTCTACCTCTGGTTCCAGCACCCCTTCCATGTGTGATCTTTAGCACTTGATCATCATCCTTCTCAACCTTCTTGAACTTTTGTTCGTGCACCACCAGCGAGCTTTGCAGCTCATCCAATGTCATACTCTCAGTGTCTTTGGATTCCTCGATGGACACCACCACATACATGAACCTCTCACTGAGAGTTCTGAGAATCTTCTCCACAACCTTTGAATCGGTCATGATCTCTCCATTGCTTCGCATCTGATTCGTGATAGCAAGTACACGGGTGAAGTATTCTTCAACACTCTCAGCCTCTTTCATTTCCAATACTTCGAAATCTCTCCTCAGCTTCTGTAACAATGACCTCTTCACTCGAGCATTGCCACCAAACTTTGCTTTCAACGAATCCTATATGATCTTGGACGTTCTCCTGTCCAGGATCTGTTCACACGTAACTCTATCGATGCTTTGATAGAGATAGTGTTTCACCTTATGATCGTTTGTCTTGCTGTTCTCCAATTGCAGGCTTTGTTCTGCAGTCAGCACCGTCACGTCCACTGGTTCCTCCACACCGGTCTCAATCAAACTCCATAGTCCTCTGGCTCGGAAGAAGTTCTCCATAACTTCACTCCAATGGTCCCAATGTCCATCGAACTGCGGCAGTTTCATTTTGTCATCTCCCATCTTTTCTTTTCTTTTCTCTTTTTAACAGAGCTCTGATACCAATTTGTAATCTCAAATGCTCTGTTTGTATATGAAAACTCTGATTCTATTCAACTGAAACAAATGACTATAAGTAGTCGTACAACTAAAATGGAAACACTCCTAAGAAACAGCAACTAAGTGAACGTGACAAAGTGAAGGCTACTTGATCCTAAAGACTCGGACACTACTTCAACAATAAGAAAAACATAAACGACTAATTCAAACACTTCAAACTCCAACGGCTCTCAACACTTCGTGTAGATTTGCTCCAACAATATACACCATTACCAAAACAGAGGTCGAAAAGTCACAGCACAAACTCTATTGGTGCCAGGTGATATCACTATTTACAGCGATCCATAGCCACCAACACTTGGAATTTGGATAAATTAGAACCAATTTCGAACAATGAACTTAACAGTAACGAAACATTATAAACTATTATTAGACTTGTAAGCACATAGATAAGCAAAATGATTATGCCAAAGCTCACCAGTAGATAAAGATCACTATTTAAAACGATCCATAGCACATTTTGGATATAACTAAAATTTTCTCAAGTCCAGACAGATCAAGACAATAGAACTAATTTCAAATAACGAGGCTTTGGCCAAGTACATATGGTTCAAGTGGAAGAATATAACATCATGCACACACACATATGCTTCAACCTTTCGGGAACATGATATTGTTTGGCAATGATTTTTAGAAGTGTTGGCATCAAACAAGACAATCAAAACTCAAAACGTAGTTGTACGCTGGGTTTCAAAAATAACTGGATCAAGTTACAGGTAATGATTTGAAAACAGAAGAAGGGACCGATCAAGTTAATACCTCCGAGGAGAGACGCATAAACAAGAGTGAACTTCTGCGACATCGACATCGTTGACTCCATCTTCTTCTCTTCTTTTTTTCTGCTCTTCTCTGTGTTCTCTGGATAGGAAAAGCAAAGGAAGACTAGGCGAGAGTCAAAGGAAGCGGTCTTTGACTTTTCTACCAACAACTACAATCTACGGCGGCGTCTGGATCTGACGAGATACTACCATGTTTTGAAATGGGCCTAACTTTTTAATTAGAAAAATTTATAGGTCATTTTACCAAACTTAAATTACACTCTAAGACAACTTTTACTCCTAACATACTTTTTTTCTAACTTTTACCTTATTTTTTTTACATTTACTAGTTAAAAAGAAATTATAGTCATGACACTTTAGTCTCTGTCTCTTTATTTATTTCTCTCTCATTTATTCTTTCATCAAGAGCTGATTCTTCATTTTTTTTTTCTAAAACAAAATCCACATCTCTCCGTATTTATTCATTTCTCTCATTTCTCTCTCGATTATTTTGTTCTTTTCAGTCTCCCATAAGCTCACCAAACGATCAATTTTTGATGGAATCTTTTTACTAAACCAAATTTTAGATGTGTGTGATTAGGCCTAGGCAATCGGGTGACCATTAAGGTTTGGGTCGGTTCTAATCGGGTTTTCAAGGTTACAAATCAGCCCCATTCGGGTATTATAAAAGTCCGGGTCGGTCTCGGTACGGGTTTTGCGGATTCGGTCGGGTTTGGTAACACATCCTAAACTCGGTTGAACCAATTTAACTTTCGGGTTTCGGATTTAAGTCAGATTTTGGATATCCATATACCCAATATTACCCAAAAGAACTAATTTAAACCTGCATTTGTATGAAAAACGGTGTTGTAATCTTGACAATTTACGTCCCTATTTACAATGGTTATGTTTCTGCCTACAATGCTTACAAAACGTGAAGCAACCATATCAACAACAAAGAATGAAACATGCTATTAATAGTAACTCGTAACAATGAAAAGCAAATCTTTAAACCTTTATTAAACTTCATAGTACTACAAAAGAGAAGGATAAAAAAAACAACACCAAAATCTCAAAAGCAACTGTCAAAGCTAGAGAAACACAGATTGCAATGAAAAAGAATAAGAAATAAAACCAAGACTAAAATGAAAACAAAAGACCTTCGGCTTCAAGCTTCAGTCTTCAAGTCTTACACTTTCAAACTCTGAACAGACAACAAAAGCATATAACTGAAACGTGAAGAAACGTATAAATGGTAAAGAACTAAGACATAAATTTAAATATACATTTCTCAAGTTTGTCTAGCATTTCAACTTCAGCTAGGATCTGCTCATTGGTTTTAACTTTTTCAGAGAACTTGATATCAGCTTTCATCCATTGCTCACTACACATCAGCACTTCTATCATGTAGTGAGTTAGAGAGGCCCTATACGGCTCTAAGATTCTACCACTTGTGCTAAAAGCACTTTCTGAAGCCATATATGAAACATGCATTGCAAGTAGATCCCTTGCCATCTCGGCCAAAACTGGAAACTAGATTTTGTGCACCTTCCACCAACCGAGAATACCGAACTCAAATCCCATCATAAGCTTCTGATTCTCAAGAGGTTCCTATAAGTACATATCCAGCTCATCACTTGCCTCATTTTTTGTTTCAGCAACAAGTTCCTTGTACTCAAAATCCATCCTCTCATAGCCGAAATCTTCAACAACCAAATTCAACCTATCCATTTGCTCTTGAGTCTCCTAAACACTCACAGATGGTGTTTACTTCGTCTGAGACGATTGAGTACTAGCACCTCTGAAACGGCTAGAATACTCCTGAAACATGCTTGTAAGGAGATCAAGAACAGGCTCACTCATTTCTTTGGACTCAATACTATCCTTCCCATACAATTTCTCAAAGCAAAAGTTTGAGAAATTCATCTTCTTCCTGGGATCGATTATTGATGCAATGACCAACATCCTATTCACGTTTTTCATGCCATCCCAATACTTCAGAAACTTGTGCAACATATCTTCAGCTTTCAACTTCAAATCCGGGTCTAAGTTGTTAGCCAATGCTGTGAGATTCCTCTCAATTGTCACTATATCACCACAACATTTGTAGGAATTGACTTTCGAGGATGAAGAGACAACCAAGGTACTGTTGTAGAATATGATTAGGAACCTCTTAAGCTTCTCCACAGCATTCCAATCAATGATATCAGGTGGTCCTTGCCTCTTAACCCCATTTCCCACTTCTAAGAAGTAGTCATTATAAAACTTATCATCTGCTTCCATCCTATCAAAAGCCACTTTAAACTGTAATGCTCAAGACAACATGAGAAATGTTGAAGTCCACCTAGTCTTTACATCCATAGGCAGGCTACCTCGTGTCATCTTCCCATTAGTAACCCTTTGTTCAAATGCATTTAACATATTACTAGATGATCAAACATATTGGACTGCAGATCGGATGGCCATCACATTATCGCCTAAATCGCCTAGACCCTCTTTAGATGTCAAGTTAATAATGTGTGCACAACACCTCATATGCAGAAAGTTTCCATCTAGCACCAAAGCATCATGCGACACTTAACTAAAATCCCTACGAAACCTCCTAATAGTTGAGGTATTAGCAGTGGCATTGTCTACCGTAATAGAAAACAATTTCTGAATTCCCCAGTCAGCTAGGCACTCCAGAAGAACATTAGAAATTGTCTGACCTTTATGATGCATGACCAGTTTAAATCCTAGAATGATTTTTTTCAGCTGCCATGTTGGGTCAACAAAATGTCCAGTTACAACCATGTAACTTGCACCTGCAAAAAAATAACATCATGTTAAAATGAAAAAAAAAATGTTCTCATTTTCAGTTTTCAAAAAGAATAACGCGTACCTGTCACCTGAGAAACCCAAATGTGAGTGGTGAGGGAAACTCTTTGCTGGTTAGTGTACAACCATCTCTTCAGTGCCTCTTTCTTCTTCACAAACATCTCCACGATATCTCTAGTAATTGTTCGTCTTGAGTGAGGCTTACAAAGGTTAACCTTCAAATAAATATAAAAATCATCCTTAGTTTCAGAAATATACAAAAGCATTTACAATACATATATACAATGGGTTACCTTACAGCAGAAGTGTCTCCAACCTGTACTTTCTATAAAAGAAAGAGGCAACTCAGCTAACACCAATAACTCATTTGCGGCTTCTCTGAAAACCGGCTCATGCACTTTTGATGTCTTTACATTGTCTTCATCAATGATCCTAGTTTGATTATTCCATTCACTGATTAAGTATGCTTGGTACTCTCTGCAGATTTGTAGGTGCTTCTGGAGATTGGAAGTTCCTGATTTTGTTTGACACGAGAAGAGCTTTTGGCAGTAGTGACAAATGCACTTGTCACGGCTCTCCTTTGCTCTGGTATAATGTTTCCACACACCAAACCTCGACACCACAACTTTTGGCACCTTCTTTGCCTGAGAACTCCCTCCACTTAGTGTATATGCTTCCATCCTCTTCCCACGTATATCAGTAGTTTGACAGTCTACATATTGAACGTCATCTTCTTTGTCAACTCCACTGTTTTGTTGGTTTTTAGAAGACGATGAATCCATCTACAAGAAATTAAGCATAAGCAATACTCAAGACATGAAGCACTGACAAGATATGCATATACAAACATAATGCATCAAATAAATAATACACGTGACATGATAGAAAAAAAAATATTTACACAAACATATTCAAAGTAACCAACGCTAAGACAAGCTTTTATCTACAACAAGTTGACAAGCTTGTATTCTCACAATCATCAAAACATAACAACCATAATACAAGCTTTTATTTACAGGTTGTACGACAAGTTTATATTTGCAAAATCATCAAAACCATAACAAACATAAGCGAAACTTCTATCTATGGGTTGTATTTTCACAATCATCAAAACAAAACCAACGCTAAGACAAGTTTATCTCTACAACATTTTGAAAACATATGATTAAAATACAACTCGTAAAGAAATTATACTATTGACAAACACATAAAGAAACTACGACACTAAAGAAACAAAAGTCATCATTTGTAAAAAAACAAATACCTGAAATACAAAGGCACTTAATAACCCGAAATACCGAAACTTAATACTAAGAAATCAAGTGCAAAGAAGAAGGAGACTACCTCTGAGTGTGCTATTGACGTTTTTGAGGAAGAAGATGGTGACTTTTTGGCGGATTTCTTTCTCCATCTCAAACCCTTTTATAAGTAATTGGTGGATTCAAAGAGGATAAAAATTAGGAAAGGATTTCGAGTATCGGGATTTAGGGAGATTTAGATTTTTCAGTAGAGAAAGTTGAGATTTTCTGGATATCTTCATCTGAAATCTCAAATCGAAAGTGGGGAAATAGGGACGTTTAGAGCTTTAGGGTTATCAGGTCGGGTATACTAAAAACCTGAATGGATCTTGGTATTTAACCCGAACCGGTCCATAACCCATCGTACCAAATAACCCACCCCATTCGTTTTTTAGGAGAGATCCGAACCCGATCCGACCCGGTTTTCTCGGTGTAGGTTCGGTACGGCTTATCGGGTCCGGATTATTTGCCTTGAGCCTATGTGTGATTCCAAAACCTGAGATCAAAGAGAAATGCTAGGATCGATTCATATCTTGGGAAAGGCCCACTAACCTCTAAGAAAGCTTCAATTTGGTCAATAAGATATTGCTAAAGACTCGTTAAAGATTTTTTTAAAGCCAATAGAGAACAACTCTATTACGACCGTAAAAGGAAGCATTGTTGAAACTTAAAATCAAGTTTCCTTAATTTTCATATTTGGTCCTTGTAATTTTAATTATTTCCATTATTACCCCAAAAATTTCAGATTTGCATTTAAGTCTTCTTGAGTGTAATCCAAAAATTTTAAAATTGCATTTTAGACCCTATCAAATGAAATAAACAAGTACATATACCAAACTTTTTTGGCCAGTTCTAAAATTAATCTAAAAGTAATCTAAAATTGTATTTTATTTGTTTACACATCCCAAACGTTTGCCCTAGCAAAAAAAAATATATTCATTTATCCCTTTTTACACTTGTTGGCCAGTTCATACACACTTTTTTTTTCTTTATTTTCAGAGAAAGAATTCATGAGGATGGAGAATATGTAAGGTAGAAAGGCTGAATGCCCTTTTGTACATGTGGATATGTAAATTGATGTACAATCAATTTATACACACCTTTTTGTGCATGTGGATATGTAAAATGATGTACACATAAATAGAACTAAAATGTTTTACATGTGGAAAACTTAAATGAGACTTGTACTTTTATTCGGTTATGATCTTCTCATCTCTGCAACAACCACAATGGTGGTAAAGAAGAGGAGTTAGAGCTATGAGGTGAGGATGCGGAGCTGCTCGTAGTGGTAGTGGTAGGTGGTGACGGCGGTGAGGCTGATACTTCCCAGCGGCGGGACAGTGGAATGAGGGGAGGGATTAAGCATGTTGATGAATGTCATATGTTCTACTTAGCTTGATGCACTCGGGTTTGTTATGGTAGACTGTTTCAGTTGATACTATATAATATTGGCCATTCAAATACTTAAATTTGCAAGTGCATGTTAAAAGCTTATCTGTTATATAAGTGAACTTGTGTACATGTTAGTTTTGTAAATCATTGTACATGAAATTAGTGTACATGCAAATCATTGTACATGTGGACAATGAAATTTGTGTACACATACTATTATTTTTTTGATAAGTAAATGTGCATATTATAGTGTACATACTATAGTTTTTTTTTATAAGTAAATGTACATACTATAGTGTACACATGAAATAGTTTTTCAAGTAAATTTTCGTTTCTTTTGTGCATTTCGTAAACTTTTAATGTATTTTGTGTTATTCTCATATATGATTTATTTTTTGATTGATAATATACATGTTATTTCATTATATTAAAAAAAATACGAATCATCACTGCTGAGTGTAAGATATCCATCAACATTTTTAAAAATCTCAGTTTGATTCATACCCATATATTTCTTATTCCAAATTCAGAACCGTAAAAATAAGATATTTATGAATTTGGTCATAAATATGATATACAATTTTGGTTAAAAAATTTATTTTCCAAATTTTCTAAGTGTACATGTGTACATGTGTACATGTTAGTTTTGTAAATAATTGTGAGGGATTAAGCATATCGATGAATGTTATATGTTCTACTTAGCTTGAAGCACTCGGGTTTGTTTATGCTAGAATTTTTCAGTTGATACTATATGATATTGGCTATTCAAATACTTAAATTTTCAAATGCATGTTAAAAGCTTATCTATTATATAAGTGAACTTGTGTACATGTTAGTTTTGTAAATCATTGATGGAAAATGAAATCTTGTGTACACTGCGATGATTTGTCCGTACAAATATTTGAAAATTATGAATGAATGTAAAAACTTATCTAGTTTATACAAATTAGTGTATAAGTGAATCGTGTACATGCAAATCAAATCATTGTACATGTGGACAATGTAATTTGTGTATACATACCAATTTTTTATAAGTAAATGTGCATACTATAGTTTTTTTATAAGTAAATGTACATACTATAGTATACACATGCAATAGTTTTTAAAGTAAATTTTTCTTTATTTTGTGCATTTCGTAAAATTATATGTACACGTTAACGATATTTGTTGTATAAATATTAAAACTTTCAAATGTATATTAAACAACTTATCTGATGTACAAGTGAATTGGTGTACATATAATCATTTTACGAGTGGATAGTAGAATTTATGTGTATATAGTATAGTGTATATGTGATTTCATAAAAACAATGTACATGTGGATATTAAAGAATATGTGTACATGTTGATATTTATTGATGTACACAAGTTTACAAATAGAAAATGTGAGTATGACATGTAAACGATAATATAATATAAAGTCATTGATATGCAACATTTCTTAAGAAAAAATAATGTGTTACCTTTTTTATTTCACATATACTCTTGGTTTTTAGTATTCATACTAATAATATATAATCGTATATGACATCATTGCAACTCATTCAAGTATTTTTAAAAGATTTTATTTGCAATTATATTTATTAAAATTAAAATTATAACTTTTAGTTTTGACCAAAATAACATCTGGTGCAGAAACGAAGTAAAACAAAAATAGCAGGGACTAATGTTGTAAAATTTTAAAATTTGTTAGGTCTAGATTGCACATTTAAAAGTCACGGGAAAAATTTATGAAAAAACTTGAACATATTAAAAATTCGAGGCAAAACGGAGAATAAGAAAGAGTTAGAGGACTATATGTGCAAATAATAAAAAATTCACCATTGTTGCTCCCCTCAAGCTTTATTTTTGATCTGCGAATGAATCGATGACAATTTCAGAGGCCACAATTCCGGTGAAGAGCAATACGACCACGACATGGAAGATATGACTTGGCCTTGAGGCGGATTATGGTAGAGCTCATCTTGTGCCGTCAAAGACTGTAGCAACGACGACTTCGACGGCCACCATGGCGTGGAAGAAGATAACCGCAGAGAACAAGCAATCTCAGATTTAGCTTTGTTGTGGCTGTGAATCGAACGAAAGAGGAGACGTGACAAAGATAGTTGCATTGTGACCGCACAATTCAAGAGACGCTATGACAGAAGAGGTACAGTGGCTTGAAATGGCGAACACGAGCTGCCATGGCTGAGCAAGCCACCATTTTCTCAATTGCTTCCTAAAAATTGAAGGTCTGAGCTTTAATTTTTTTTTCATTTTTTTAAAATGAAAAAATTTGCTAACGAGAAATAATAAAACTAAATAGTTTCTAGTTTTTACTTGGTTAAAGAAAATTACTTCAGTAGCAACAACTGTCTTATACTGTAATAAAAACTTAAAAAGTGACCTTAGATGTAAATGACTCTTTTAATTACTATGAAATAGCCCACTGAAACAGAGTAGTCCATACCTTCTACGTTTAGGTTTGCATTTTATTTCGGAAGCTAATTTGGTGACCTGCAATTCAGTAAATTGGTTAAACTAAAGCCTAACAGCCTGAAGGTTAAAGGTTGTAACCGCAGCTGTTGATGTTATGATTGCAGTTACGGTTGTGAGCGTTTGCGGATCCAAGTGATTGAAATTTTAAGCGTTACTAAGAAATTTGAACGATTGGGACAATGGTTAAAAATTATTATGCTTACGGGATACTTATGACTGGTTAACTACCAAATGCAACGGTGATTAAAGAAATTAATAATATTTACAGTTTATATAATTATAAAAATATTTAAAACCATATTATTATAATAAATATAAATTATATTTATAAAGTTATACTTTTAAGCTTTAAAAATATTAGAAAGTATTTTTGTTTAAAGTTTAAAATATATTTTAAAATATAATATATATATATATTGGTATTTCTATTATTTTAATTTAAAATTTTAAATAAATATTTTATTTTTATATTTATATAGTTTTTAAAGAAAAATATTATTTTACTCACCTGCAACCGCCCACGACCGCAAACGCTAGCTGAAACCATCTTTTGAAGTTTAGAGGTTCATAGCGGTTTCTAGCAATTTGTAAAACGCCAACAATTGCTACTAACTGCAAAAGTTGCATTTACGGATGATAGCTAGAAACCAGTCATGTCCTTAGTTACCATATGTTTAGTCGTTTTTGTACAACTACATATTTTATATAATAGGAACTATTTATACTCCATCTTTTCATTTTAATTATCGTTTTAAGTTTGTGATTAAAAAATATTTAGTTTTTTATATTTTCTAAATAAAAATATTATTAACTATACACATAATCATATTACAACCAATAAAAGATATAAATTTTCAAAAATAACATAAGTTAAGGACCACTTTGCAAAAATACATATTATCAAAAATATATTAACACAAAATTTAGTGATTATTGTTTAGGGTTTAGTGTTAAAGGGGTGAGGTTGAGTTTCTAATTTTTTTTATAAATATTTATCAAAAAATTAAAGTATTTTTTGAAAATTATCATTTATTAAAGATAAATTTGCAAAGTGGTATTAAACTTGTGGTAGATTACAATTCCCCCAATATAAAAAGTATATGACATATAAAATTAATAATTTTGCATCAAAATTCTAAACTAACATCTAATCTATTAAATTAGGGTCCTATTTTTATCTACTACTAACAAGTCATAGTAGAACCACTTAAAAAATTATTTAATATGACATAGTTGATTATTTACATTAATAATAAACCAACTCTAAATTTAAATTTTACTTTAATTATAATAAAATCTGTTGAGAAAGAATCTAACAAAATATTACTTAAAAATTTAAATATTTTTTAGAAAATAACACATTAATAATTTTTGTAATTAGTAATATAATATTATTATAAATCAATGTTAACTAAGATTTTATTATAAAACATGAGAATAAAAATTATATAATGTTGTTTATGTTAAGAAAATAATGGGGGAACTTGTCTGTATTATTCATAATCGATGGTGCCCTTTATATATAGGAAGTTACAATAGACCGTCATTAGATAAATGGAAAGATAACATTCCTAGATAAGCATGGAAAGGTAAACATTATCCAATGAAGAAAAGGAAAGTCTTGGCTAGTCCTTATCCACTCATGGTCGATGGAATATTCCTTTTGGTCGGACCTGATTCCTTTTGGTCGGATCCATCCTATCCCTTGGTCGGATCTGGTTTGGTCTAATCCTCATGGTTATTGCATCCACATCAATTGGTTCATAACACTCCCTCTTGGATGTTATAACCATATAGAGCTCATAGTACGTTTGGTATGTTGCCTCGTTAAAACCTAACCTATAAAACCCTTTTGGGATAAAACCATAGTTAGGAAAAATAGTACAACCGTATTATTCCTGATGAATGCACCATTATAGATCTTTCAATCTCCTCATTTTGATCTGATGAATGAGTTTCCTTAGTGTTGATGTCGGCAGTGCTTTAGTGAATAGGTCAGCTGAATTCTCACTTGAACGTAGAGGTTGGTTGAAATTTGATGAATAAATCGGCTGAGCTTATCACTTGACCGTTCTTGTACTTCTTGAACTTCTTTGTTGTCGTGTACACCACAATGTGGTCGGATATGTTGTCCTTGACTAATCATCTTCACGACATTGTACAATCTCTTTCAGTTGTAAGTTACATCGTCTTTATAGGTGATG
The DNA here is from genome assembly GCA_905132885.1 of Moricandia moricandioides. NCBI lineage: Eukaryota > Viridiplantae > Streptophyta > Magnoliopsida > Brassicales > Brassicaceae > Moricandia > Moricandia moricandioides. The sequence goes on along the minus strand of CAJHQQ010005016.1, from coordinate 5,890 downwards.
GTCGAACCTTCTCTTCCATCGGTTGAATCACCATTGACCGTAACGTTTGGATTCATCGACCGGATTGTCTACTTGCATCATGGATGCCGATATTTCCGAGTGGTTGAATGATATTGCGGCCTTGTTTCTTTTCATTGATTTCCACGAAATGGTTGTTCCTCCATAAATATATAACCTGTTTATAATCTTGCATTATATGGAACAAATAGAAAACCTGAAAACCTGTATTAGCAAAACCATTTAACCCCTCTTTGGGTTGGTTAGTTTGGTTAGTATAAAACAAACTTAAATCCTTCGTTTCTTGTAAATAACAAAGTATATATAATGGTTACCATTAGTTCCTTAGAACCTTTCTTTACCTTTCTTTATCATCAGCTATATTTTAAATTAAGCATATTGATATGCATGCTGATGGATCATGGTTGTGATCAATATATCCATTTGATATAGATATGTTCAGCCATTTTGGCATTCTGCACGTTTTGAATTAATGGTCGCCCATATGGCACCTATGGCAAACATCTTTGGCATTCATGGTTGGGTCTTGTGGTTCAGTGAAATACTTTTTTTCTTTCTTGACTATTATGGTCTTGTATGGTCGTATGTTCGACTTGTAATTATCTCGACCTCTTGGTCTTGCCGTATGGCCGGCCGTACCTCGACAGTAACTCTTTCTTTGGTCGTATGGGCTTTGCCCGTATGATCATCATGTTGGTTTCTCGACCTTAACTTTCTTGAACATATGGTCATCCATATAAGTTTCCCTGGCCGTAATCAACTTGGCTATAAGGGACCTTGGGTAAAACCGTTACTACGACCGTTTGGTCGGCCACGACCATACTACTATCCTCGACCACGGCCATTATGGCCTGTTATGGTCGGCATTGTGGTCATGGTCAGATTCACTTTCACATCCGTTTAAATATGGCCATTTTCCTTTTTTTCATAACCATCTCATATTATAGACCAACCATATAGTATGTAATCTTATGGACAACTTATATCATTTGGAACCAATCAACTTTTCTTTAAGTTGGTTGATTATAAACACAAGGAATTTCTTTTATATGAATATATGGGCTGTTTTGGATTGTTCTTATAGAAGTCCTTTACTTAGTATTATTCAGTCGACCATATTATATGAAGCTACTTTGCCTCAGTCCATAACCAGCTAAGGGAACAAAGCTGTTTCTTTGAGAATTTATTTTCTCATCTTTATGGTACCTTTATTATCTTTATCCAGTGATTAATATATTGCTTACTACATCATCATTTATTTCCAGACATTATCAATTTCAAATTGTAGTAGCATCCACCACATATCTTATATCATTTTATACTCTATTCATTGGTCTCTGTGAGTATCCTTGTGTAATCAAGCCATTCTTAAAATGCTTAAGTAGGAATATGAATACCTTAGATCATATGGTCATATCCTATATCTCACGCTTTATTTTCCCTCACATGACTCATTTATCCACTGGTTTATCAGATGACGTTATATGGCCAATACGTTCATCTCTTTTATAGATTCTGTAAATCTTTCTTTAAACCCCACGTTTTTTTTTAACCTTATATTTATGAGTACTCACACGTGGGTTTATGATCCTCGCTTTATATCTTATATTCAAGTGCTACCTTGTATGCGCTATGTAAATATATCATTGGTATCGATACCCTTTTTGCGTTCCATTGTATTCCAGACATAACATAATTGATTGCAATCTTATGACCTTTAATATCATGGTGTTTGGCGTCCCAAATCACCTTAAGTACCATGGAGTTTGGCGTCCCAAATTCCATTGTATGGTATCTTATATTGGTCGACCATTTTCTATGTCTGGGATGGTTTCCTTTATGACCTCGGGAATTTATCATTTTATGCACCTTTATCTTTCCTTCCGAGGTTCCTTTATCTTATGGAAAATATTGGTCTATCTTTATATAGACTTTGTAGCAACTTGATTGTGTCTCTTCTAGGACAACAAATTCATTGGTGCAAGCTGGTATGACTTAGTCATTCTTTTCTTTCGGGTCAATGTGTCTGGCATCATATTCTGTAGACGTCTTAAATCATATTTTCTAGTCTGAGGATCTTGCCAAGACAATGATGGTTAATACCATTCTCTTTTTCCCGTTACCAGCTTATAATTTTCTCCCTTTTAATGTTGGATGATCAGATTACTTATCTCTTGTAATCTGTGTTCTTGGCCACTAATTAGATCACCCATGTTTGGCTCAAGACATTTTAAAATCGTGGGAGAAAGACATTTTTCATCCAACATATATTCTCATTCTCAATCCTCTTCTGAGGTTCCATCTTAAGTGGCACATATGTCTGTGGTGGTATATTCAGATTCTCTTAAGATGGTATATGTCTGGTTTATGACCCTTAATCAGAGATGAAAATATTTATGCTCACTTATATGGCCTGATGCATATTAATCTTAAACATCTAAATTCATGTGTCCTCAAGTTTTAGGTAGTGGCCTTTTATATTTTGAAAGAATTCGGCCACCGTTTATTGTGGTCATGTATACGCCATGTCACACGGATTTTTTTTTTTCAGTGTGTTACATGGATGCGCACGGTTTGTCCTCACTTCCCCCTCATGAGACATGGAGCTTATAATCACGTTGGTGCTTGGAGACAATAGAGCCTGGTTGAGTTTCCTTGTGCACAGTGTTAACCCCACCGTTGAGATTTATGGATTAACTCTTTGCTGCCTTTTTGTAATATTTTCTTTGCATTCACGTTTGGGACTTGGAACTGGCTAAATTCCTCTCCAGTCAAGAATGTATAATTTCGTGGGTATCGATCATGCTTTTGCCTTTTATCAATACTGATCTCCTATAGCATACGTCATGCGTATGAGTTTAGTTAGTAGGTTTGTGTTATAGTCTTGACCACTTTCGTATGTATCGAGGCTTTAGGCAATTTTCTTTATAATCTGAAAGGGAATTTGGTTCACGGCTGATTTTCCCACATTGTTCAATGCTAGAAACCATCTCCCATATTTAGAATTTTTATTAGTAACTTCAATGGGATCTTTTATTGCGTTGAATTTAAGATTTGTGCCCTTTAGGCGATAGTGCCTTTATGCCGTGGTTCTGGATGTTATAGTCACAGGCTGAGTACCCTTGGCGATTTATGTGTCAGTGTATACAATAAAATAACCAGTAAATCTGTCACTCATGGAAATGACATTATAGAACCATGAGTCATCTGGAAATGCAGAACACAAAACAAGTCTTTCAACTAAAAATTCCGATCAAGGATTACAGACTCGCTCGAATTTATTTTATCATCTTTGGAGACTCAGAAGTTCTCATATTATAGTAAATATACTTATAATCTTTCATTCGATCTTGGACTATTATGTAGGGATCTCAGGATTTCTTTCCTTTAAATTTTCCTTGATATAGGATCACATAAGTGTTTGGGAGTGCCTACATGTCTTTGCCCAATGTTACTCATTCCACACCTATGCACGACTGATTTGGGTCGGCCGCGGGTGTGAGGGTTGAATGATTCCCTCGGGCCTCATCCATTTTTCTCGACGCGCTCTCCACTCCTTCGCGGTTTTGTTTTACTCGCCATAAGTTTCTCTATCCACGACCGGGGCCTATTAAGAACTCGAACCGCCTGTCTTGTCTCTGTGCTTGCACTCTCTGTCGTCTCGACCGTTTTGGAACTAGATTGTAATGGCGTGGTTTGCCTCTTTATCAGCATTAATGGCTGTGTGTGCCTCAGGTAATGGTGTGGATCTGGAGTCTTCATTTCATTTCATCAATTCATTGGTTCTGCCTCAGCAAGGACAAACAAGAACATATAGGATCAAAGCATAAAGTTGGTGAAGCCTTTTTCACATGATCCTATTGTTTTGAAGCAACACATGTGCTTGTGGGTAGCCCGCTGGCAAGCTCTGTTATCTTATATAGAGTATGTGTTCGCTCTATACTCGCAATTTTGAAAACGATCTTGTAAACAGTGCAGAATTGTACTACATCCACAAGACTTATAGTCTTGGATTATGAGGTGTGTCCAATCCATAACGAGCTCTGAAAGGTAAGAATCACCCGGATCTTTGATGATCATAATATGCTTTTAAGCTCTGTCCAGAAGATTCAAAAGGCGAAGTTATTTCGACTGTCAAGTACTATCCTTGATGACCGGGCCAAGTTGATGTCTTATCTATTGAGTCAGTTATGGGCTCCCACCGGTATTCCTGAACTCATTCTCCGACTCTACCCCATTCTTGTGTCCAGAGCTACGAATCTATGTTATCTTTCATGCGTGCCGCAGTATCTTTAGACTGTTTATTAAAAGTATAGTATTTGCGGTACTCTCAGCGCTTTCGAACTTTGGAACCAGCACAAGGTAATTATCTCCAGATCATTCAAGCTCGCCGGAGCCCCGATATTCCAGTTATTGATCCGTTCTTCGACATCTGAATCATATGATCATAGGGTTTTGAAATTCAGAATTTATAAACTAACCATTAGGGTTTCTAGGTTCCAATTGCAATCAAGACAATAGTGATTCAATGAACTATGCTTATGATTATGATGCATTGCCATATGGCCGGAGTTGAGAATAGATGCCCAATCATTCTATCAACCTACCATGGTCGATTCAATCTGTAACCTAGGTTGGTTATGTTTTAAGACCATGTGGTCGGTTTTGATTTAAACAATCAAGCAGTTTTGTTTTATTCAATCCTAACAATTGTTCTATTATAGATAGAATACAATCAATCAAACAAGCAATCAAATCATTAAATCCAACTTTCGATTAAAATTAGGGGTTAGGAAAAACGAATTAGGTTTAGGGTTTAAAATATTATCAATCTTAATTGAATTTATGAGTTTAGGGTTTCATTGATTATCAACCTAACACCAGGTTTCTATGTTTGATTTGATCAGGGCTACTCAATCAATCCAATGAATTCAAGCAATGGTATTTGACCCTAGATGATCAGGTGAGATTCCCTAAACTATCCAGCAACCTGCACCAGAGTTCTGATGAGTCAATTTATAAGTAGGGTTTGAGTTCAAAGTTACTTAAACCTCCAATCGGCTTGGAATGGACCACCGAGTGAGTCGAGTTGTCGGGGTCGTGTACGAACTGGTCGCGTGGTCCTGATGCCTATCGGATGTGTGGTCAATGGTGGGGCAGTATCAGGTGCTGGATTCGTGTCTGTTGTGTTATCGGCTGGTGGATGGTGCTTCGGCGTGCTGGTTCTGGTTTCGGGTGCTTTTTGTTGTTGTATCGGCTGTGGATCAGTCGGATAACCTCTATCGGGTGTGTGCCAGCGTGGGTTAGTCGTCGCGGGAACAGATCTGATACGTACCTGCGGGTGCAGATTATTAATATATGTCGCAGTTGTGCTCCCGCTCGCGCTGGTTTTCACGGGTGTGTTGCGGTTTTGCGGGTAAGTGCTTATGCGGATGGTTCGGAGCGGGTGTATCGGAGGTTAGCGGTCTAATATATATATATGAGAGGAGAGAGAGAGATCGAAACCACTTTTGATGTAGATGTTCGCTAATCGGTGCGATGTGTTTTAAGGATTAGGGTTTTAGGCGGCTGGAAAGTATTAGCTATAGGGTATTATGAGGACGATAATCGTACTGATTAACGTGGTTAAAAGAAAAGATGGGGGGAACTGGTCTGTTGTGTATTATCTCTGTCATCGAAAGGTGCCCTTATATATATAGGGCAGCTTTACAATAGGAGCCGTCATTAGATAAATGGAAGGATAACATTCCTAAATAATCATGGAAAAAGGTAAACCTTATCAAGACTAGAAAAAGGAAGTCTTGGTTGTCACTGTATCCACAATTGGTCGAGGAATATTCCTTTTTTCTCGACCTGATTCCTTTTGGTCGGA
>CAJHQQ010005015.1:0-21393 GCA_905132885.1 Moricandia moricandioides | reverse complement strand
CAAGCTGATGTGATCATGGAAAGCACCAAAGAATGGAAGCATGAACCTGAACCTGAAGAGCTTGAGGATGCAACCTTTAAGAGTGCATTTGATGTGATCATGGACCGGATCACTAAGGAGAACAAGGAGAGTCTAGATGAGCCACAAGAAGCCACATTGCACCAGCAACTTGTTGATGATGCTCTAGCCATTCCTCAAGGTCCCATGACTCGTTCCAGAGTCAAGAAGCTTAAGGAGAATGTTGTTTGGATTACTCACTTCACATCCACAACAAGAAGGTCTTGGACAAGGTCTGATCCGAGATGTCTTGATCACCATTCAAGCCATCTCTACATCAAACTGAGTTAGTGTCTAGGCAAGACATGGGGTGTGTGCTCTTTTCCTTGCTTTTGGTTTTGTCCCACGAGGTTTTCCAGGAGGAAGGTTTTTAACAAGGCCACAACTTGTCTTCACATCACCTAAGTGCTATTCTCGGTCCAAGACTAAAAGAAGTTACATTTTTTCCTTTTATAAAGCATAAACTATAGTTTCCTTTTTCTTGCTTATTGTCGAAACCCTAGAGGATTTGTCTCTGGTTTCTTATTTAAAGGGTTCTCTACACCCTCTTGTAATCATCGAGCTTTTTAATATCAAGTTATCTTTTCTCCTTGACGGCTCTCTCTCTAGAAAGGTGTCGAGTTCTGGTGTGTAGCATCCAGAGTCTAAGGGTGTCTAATTTGGTGTGTCATATCCAAGTTATTCATCTAGGAGTATCAAGAGATCATCCATCCCTCTTGTGTCACCATTCAATCCACACGCCTTGAAGGACTTGAGTCTCTGATTCGTCCTTGCAGGGATCTATCCATTCCCATCAACCAAAGAGCATCCTAGGGACGCATCAAGTGGTATCAGAAGTTACAACAAGTTGACCATATCAAGATATGGAAGCCACCGGATATGCAGCAACTTCAGTACCAATGCAAAGATTATCAAAATGTAATTGGAGATGAAGAATTCACTAGAGTCAATGATGAAGTGATTACTGGAGCAGGAGAAGAACTCATGTTTTCTTCTCAAATCAAAGAGAAACCACCAGATGAACTTAGTCTACAACAATCTCCAAAGAAACCAACCCGGGGTAACTATCTAAACTCAAAGAAAAACATGAAGCCTGATTTGCTTGCTGTGGGTACAGGTCAAGCAGTTTTGAGATCTACCATTTTCGAAAAGAGAAGCTATAGTAATGATCAGAGTATCAAGAATGGGTTGTTGGCTAAGTTGATGATGCAACAATCAAACCTTGGAAACTGTCTAGCCGCCAGCTTTGACATAGGAACAGTCCGAGGGTCATATCTCAACAACCACAAGGAATTAACCATCAAACTCGACTTCCATGGAAACTTAACTCATCAGGGTCTCACGTCGATTTGGAATCAAGTCCAAACCTTCTCAGATGAAAGAGTTATGGGATCTACAAATCGGGTGATCCTGTATTGGCTATCTTTGAACTTTTCTGAGTTTAAAACATCTCAATCCTATATATGGCGACCAGGTGAGCATGCTAAAGTAAGTGATCATGTTTTCAAGAGTTCTTTTATCAATTACACAGATATGATGCACTTGTTTTTGTCAAAAGAGCCATGTGCAGATTATGATGAAGCTTGGAAGCATACAAGAAGGAAGAACAAGCATGTGGAAGACAAGCGGTTCAAGCCACCTGATTTGGATCAGGATAAGCACCAGGACGTTACTAGCTTCACCCTCATCAAAGAAGCACCACCAGAAGCAGCACACAAGCCAAAACCGAGCAAAAACCAATTTGGGATAAGATTATTACTCTTTGATAAACTTTCATGTGCTAACTTGCTTTGTTTCAATATATCAGGTTTGAGTAATGAATCAGGAACTAAATGGATTAATGCCTTCTACATATCCAAACCAGTCAACAACAATGCCTATCAAAGAGGCTTGCAAGGTAAGTGTAATCTGATTTTAAACTTCAATGTTACTGACTTGGTCCCCTCTATTGTAGGTAAAACAGATTTGAGGACAAATCTTTTTGAAGAGGGAGGGGATGATGTGATCATGGAAAGCACCAAAGAATGGAAGCATGAACCTGAACCTGAAGAGCTTGAGGATGCAACCTTTAAGAGTGCATTTGATGTGATCATGGACCGGATCACTAAGGAGAACAAGGAGAGTCTAGATGAGCCACAAGAAGCCACATTGCACCAGCAACTTGTTGATGATGCTCTAGCCATTCCTCAAGGTCCCATGACTCGTTCCAGAGTCAAGAAGCTTAAGGAGAATGTTGTTGGATTACTCACTTCACATCCACAACAAGAAGGTCTTGGACAAGGTCTGATCCGAGATGTCTTGATCACCATTCAAGCCATCTCTACATCAAACTGAGTTAGTGTCTAGGCAAGACATGGGGTGTGTGCTCTTTTCCTTGCTTTTGGTTTTGTCCCACGAGGTTTTCCAGGAGGAAGGTTTTTAACGAGGCCACAACTTGTCTTCACATCACCTAAGTGCTATTCTCGGTCCAAGACTAAAAGAAGTTACATTTTTTCCTTTTTTAAAGCATAAACTATAGTTTCCTTTTTTCTTGCTTATTGTCGAAACCCTAGAGGATTTGTCTCTGGTTTCTTATTTAAAGGGTTCTCTACACCCTCTTGTAATCATCGAGCTTTTTAATATCAAGTTATCTTTTCTCCTTGACGGCTCTCTAGAAAGGTGTCGAGTTCTGGTGTGTAGCATCCAGAGTCTAAGGGTGTCTAATTTGGTGTGTCATATCCAAGTTATTCATCTAGGAGTATCAAGAGATCATCCATCCCTCTTGTGTCACCATTCAATCCACACGCCTTGAAGGACTTGAGTCTCTGATTCGTCCTTGCAGGGATCTATCCATTCCCATCAACCAAAGAGCATCCTAGGGACGCATCACAAGCTACTAGGTTTTGAACAAATTAAAGGTATGTATGAGGATGACCCTGACTTCAAAGAAGTTTATAAATCTTGTGAGAAACTTGCTACGGGTCATTACTTTAGGCATGATGGATTCTTATTCTATGATAATCGCCTTTGTGTACCTAATTGTTCTTTGAGAGACTTGTTTGTCAGGGAATCCCATGGAGGAAGTCTAATGGGACATTTTGGAATTGCCAAAACTCTTAAGGTCTTGCAGGATCATTTCTTTTGGCCACACATGAAAGGAGATGTTGAGAGAGTCTGTGGAAGGTGTACAACGTGCAAGCAAGCTAAGTCTAAAGTCCAGTCCCATGGTTTGTACACTCCCTTACCCATTCCTTATCATCCGTGGAATGATATTTCTATGGACTTCATTGTAGGACTGCCTAGAACTAGAACTGGAAAGGATTCTATCTTTGTTGTAGTAGATAGATTTTCTAAGATGGCACATTTCATAGCTTGTCACAAGACTGATGATGCATTACATGTTGCTAACTTGTTCTTTAAGGAGATAGTACGTTTGCATGGCATGCCTAGAACTATTGTTTCAGATAGAGATGCTAAGTTCTTGAGTTACTTTTGGAAGACCCTTTGGTCTAAACTAGGCACTAAACTGTTGTTCTCTACTACTTGTCATCCGCAAACTGATGGGCAAACTGAGGTAGTCAATAGGACACTAGGAACTCTCTTGCGTGCATTCATCAAAAAGAACTTGAAATCATGGGAAGACTATTTGCCTCATTGTGAATTTGCATATAACCATTCAGTGCATTCTGCTTCTAAGTTCTCCCCTTTTGAAATTGTTTATGGGTTCAATCCCACCTCTCCTTTGGATCTAATGCCTTTACCTGAGTGTGAAAGAGTTAGTATTGATGGCAAGAAGAAAGCAGAGATGGTGCAACAAATCCATGAACAAGCAAGGCGCAATATTGAGGAAAAGACAAAGCAGTATGTCAAACAAGCCAACAAAGGCAGGCGTGAGATGGTCTTTGAAGTAGGTGACAAAGTGTGGGTTCACCTTAGAAAGGAGAGATTTCCAAATGAAAGGAAATCCAAACTGATGTCAAGGATAGATGGTCCATTCGAGATCATTAAGAAAATCAGCAACAATGCATACAAGCTGGACCTCCAAGGTAAGTATGATGTATCTAATAGCTTCAATGTTACTGATTTGGTTCCTTTTGTGGCAGATGAAACAGATTTGAGGACAAATCCTTTTCAAGTGGGAGAGGATGATGTGATCATGGACCAGTGCAACAAGGAAGAGGATGCAACCAGGAATGCAACCATGGATCAATCAGCTAGTGAAGATGTATTAGCCATTCCAGAAGGTCCCATGACTCGTTCTAGAACTAAGAAACTAAATGGAGCCATTGGAGGATTACTTAGAATCGTATGGAAACAAGAAGAAGGTCTTGGACAAAGCTTGATGATCCGAGATACCTTGATCACCATTCAAGCTATCTCCTCATCTAGCTGAGTTAGTACTTAGGCAAGTACTTGGGTGTGCTCTTTTCCTTGCTCTTGGTTTTGTCCCAAAGAGGTTTTCCGGAGGAAGGTTTTTAACGAGGCCTCAAGCTACTTCACACATCACCTAGGTGCTAATATCGGTCCAAGCCTAAAGGAGACTACTCTATCTAATTATCTTATGTTATGTTTTAGACTATAGTTTCTATGTTATATTATTTCTCGAAACCTAAAGGCATATGCCTCGGTTTCTCTATTTAAACTCTTGTAAACTCTCATTCTGGGACAAGCAGTCTTTTATCAAAAACCTTTTGTCTACTCTTTCTCTCTTCTTTGTCGAGTGTGAGAGCTTGCTGGTGAGTCATATCCGGCGTCTAAGGGTTCTAGTTTGGTGTGTAATATCTGATCTAGATCCTAGGAGTATCAAGGAGTCCATCCGCATCTCTTTGTGTCACCAATCGATCCTCATACCTTGATAAACTTGAGTCTCTGATTCGTTTAGGCAAGGATCTATCCCATCTGATCCAGAGAAACATCCTAGGATCATATTAAGATTGAGCTTCCATGATCTGAGTATTGTCTTACCAAGTGGGGAATTCAAGTGGAGTTCACTCCCCACCATACTTATGAAAGGTACCTTACTTGGTGATCTATGAAGCAGAAGCTGGTGGTCTCTAAAACTCCTTGAAGTGGCGAGTAGTCAGAAGAAAGGGGGAGACACAACCAGCCTAAAGAAGTGATCCAAGATGTTGATGTGGGCAAGCTGTGGAGTACACACTTGTACCATTATTTGAGGCCATGATCCAGAGCCTAAGGACTCCACCATGACTTGTCTGAAGTTCCTTAGGCTCACTGGCCAATCCCTAGGCTTTGAAGAACTCTACTCTTTTCCTTAGTTGGTTTTGTCCCAAATGGGTTTTCTGGCTAAGGTTTTTAATGAGGGAGCTTCTTCAAGGTTCCAAGCTTGTCCAAGGATCTCCTATGGTCAAGCTTGAGGGGGAGTGTTAGAATGAAGATAAATAATACTGGTGAAGAGACCAAGCATCAAAGATGAAGCATCCAGAGCAAGTTTGAATCTGTCCGTACAGTCTTGGCGCGCAAGTATCAAATCCTAACCTAGAGTGTCTTGGAAGTCAAGGCAAGTGGGGAACTCGTCCAGCTGAGTCTTATGAAGCATATTTGAAGTTTAAAATAGAGATCAGGCCGTTGGAGAGAGATCAGACAAGTTGGGATTTAAATAGAGTAAAAGTCACATGTGCATAAGAGGATGAGCCTGCTGTCACTTTCACCCAACCAGACTGTGCCCATCTCTCTCTCCTGTCACTCTCACTCCCTCTGGTCAAGATTCACCTTGGCTGCATCCTCCTGGCAGCATCAGAAACCCTACAATAATATTAGTTTAGTAAATCTGTACTTTAACAATAGCTTAATATGTTGCAAGTTGTAATCTGGCTATAAAGCCACTCCATGTGTATTCTGAAACCTCTAAGCAAAGAGGAGTTCTCTTTCTTCACTATTCTCTGGTTCCATACTCTCTTAGTCTCTCATTCTCTCTAATCTCTCTGGTTACACACGAATTCACCCTCTTTGATACACAAGAACACTCTCATACTTTCATACTCTTCACTGCATTGTCTTTGATTGTCACTTAATCTCTTCATCCTCTTTCTTTTAGTTTTGACCATACTCTGTTTATACATCACTCTCACACCTAAATTCACCTATTCTCACAAGAAGAAGGTCTTGGACAAGGCTTGATTGTTCAAGACACATTAATCGCCATTCATGCTATCTCTACATCAAGCTGAGTTAGTACTTAGGCAAGTACTTGGGTGTGCTCTTTTCCTTGCTCTTGGTTTTGTCCCACGAGGTTTTCCAGAGGAAGGTTTTTAACGAGGCCTCAAGCTGCTTAACAAATCCCCTAGGTGCTGATTCCTGTCCAAGACTACCTTATGCTAGTTTTAGACTATGCTTTTTATGTTATGTTTTATTTTTCCATAAACTTTCCTTTTTGGTTCAAAGGGAGCGTGTGCCCTAATCTTTTTCCTTTTTTGAGACTTTGTGCTTGTACAAGGCTCTCTCTCTATTTATTTGTTTCGAAAACCCTAAGAGGAGGCAAGCAACCATTATTCAGAAACTCTTTTCTTCTCTACTGCTTGTTATTTTCGAGTATTGGAGTGTTGGTGTGTAATATCCAACTTCTGGTGTGTAATATCCAGAGCTTAAGGGTTCTAGTTTGGTGTGTCATATCCATGCTAGCAGCCTAGGAGTATCAAGGGTTCGTCCATAGCCTTTGTGTCACCATTCGATCCATCCCTTTGCAAGAACTCGAGTTCCAGAATTCGTTTTTGACAAGGATCTATCCCATGTACTTCAAAGCAGCATCCTTGGGGTATATTATGTGGTATCAGAGCACTTTGGAGTAGGGAAGTTGTTGTTTTTCCTTTTATCTCTCTTGAATTTTCATAATATTTTGTGTTTTATCAACTAGGTTTTATTTCTGAGGCTGAAATCGTGAGATCTGTTGTTCTGGTCATTAGTTGTTTTAAATCTTTTCATCTTTCTCTGTTTTAGAGTAGATTTGTGTTCTTAGGTTGAAATCTGATTAGCTAGGGTTCTTTGACTCTGTTTCTGCTTTTTGGATCCTTGTTGAAGAAGTTACAACTTGTTTTATTTCTCTTTTAATTTTTACAGAAAAAAAAAAATATAACAACTTACTTTTTTAGTGTTGTTCTGCATCAGGTACAATGGGGGACGAGTCTGAAGAAGAAGGAGTAAGCATGGAACATAAACTGCTGCTGGAAGCTGATGTGATCATGGACCGGATCACTAATGATGTGATCATGGAAAGCACCAAAGAATGGAAGCATGAACCTGAACCTGAAGAGCTTGAGGATGCAACCTTTAAGAGTGCATTTGATGTGATCATGGACCGGATCACTAAGGAGAACAAGGAGAGTCTAGATGAGCCACAAGAAGCCACATTGCACCAGCAACTTGTTGATGATGCTCTAGCCATTCCTGAAGGTCCCATGACTCGTTCCAGAGTCAAGAAGCTTAAGGAGAATGTTGTTGGATTACTCACTTCACATCCACAACAAGAAGGTCTTGGACAAGGTCTGATCCGAGATGTCTTGATCACCATTCAAGCCATCTCTACATCAAACTGAGTTAGTGTCTAGGCAAGACATGGGGTGTGTGCTCTTTTCCTTGCTTTTGGTTTTGTCCCACGAGGTTTTCCAGGAGGAAGGTTTTTAACGAGGCCACAACTTGTCTTCACATCACCTAAGTGCTATTCTCGGTCCAAGACTAAAAGAAGTTACATTTTTTCCTTTTTTAAAGCATAAACTATAGTTTCCTTTTTTCTTGCTTATTGTCGAAACCCTAGAGGATTTGTCTCTGGTTTCTTATTTAAAGGGTTCTCTACACCCTCTTGTAATCATCGAGATTTTTAATATCAAGTTATCTTTTCTCCTTGACGGCTCTCTCTCTAGAAAGGTGTCGAGTTCTGGTGTGTAGCATCCAGAGTCTAAGGGTGTCTAATTTGGTGTGTCATATCCAAGTTATTCATCTAGGAGTATCAAGAGATCATCCATCCCTCTTGTGTCACCATTCAATCCACACGCCTTGAAGGACTTGAGTCTCTGATTCGTCCTTGCAGGGATCTATCCATTCCCATCAACCAAAGAGCATCCTAGGGACGCATCAACTGGTATCAAAGCAACTTTGGTTGGGAAGTACTCGCTATCCTTTCTTGTTTCTTTTTGTTTTTCATTCATATCTCATCTATAACATCCTGATTAAGCATTAGAATTCCTTTGTTTAGGGCTGCTCGTGACTGCATAAGAGTTTAGACAAAGATTATTAAACTTTCCTTATTTGGTTGCATGCGAAAACCCTAGAGTGAGAAGAACCCTAGCCGCATACCCTCACTTGTCGATTGCTTTGTGCATTGCTTTAACCTTTTTATCACCTTAAGCACGAGCATAATAAGATTATTAGGGTGTTAGAAAACCTTAGAAGAGATTAGGAAAAAGTTTAGAGGTTTTTCCTTTTTGCTTGAATCCTTTTTCCTTTTCTAGTCGATTTCTCCTTTTTTTTGTTTTGTCTTGCAAGACAAGCTTGTTGCTTTTCCTTTTTGCTTGTTTTCTTTTTCCTTTTTGCTTGTCTTGTTCCCTAAAAACCTTTTACTGGTTATTTTGGTTACCTTTGCGCAGGAAGCATGGAAGCCGAGTCTGAAGAAGAAGCTTCACTCGCCAGGAAGGACAAGTATCTCATGGAGGCTATGTCGGCTCAACTTAACCAAAACATGGTGACAACCATGACCGAGATGATGAGGACCAACCTCAATGACATCAGGAGAGAGCTCAGAGAAGACATGAGGAGAGCTACTAGCCAAGCACCAAACCGAGAGACTAGGAGAGAAAGAGAGAGGAGAGAGGAGAGACCTCATGCAACTCGCCAAGAGCATGAAGGTTATGTGGAGACTGACAATGAGTATGAGCACCTCAGTTCATCCTCAAGAAGACATTGGCGTGTCCAAAATAGAAGGATGAACCAGGGAGATGAGCTTGCTGGTTTGAAGATCAAGATACCCTCATTCCATGGCAAGGCTGATCCGGATGCCTACCTTGAGTGGGAGAAGAAGATTGAAAGTCTTGATGGAAAGGAACCAATCTGTTACAGGAAGGAGAAGACAGTCTCTAAGCCATTTAAAGAAGATAAACAATTCTGTTTATTCAGTGAAAAGGATAAGGAGGCATTGTTACAAGTCATGATGGATGTGGAGAAGCAAATCAAACGGACCAACACAGCACGTCCATCCATTGAAACACAGCATCAAGAACCAGCACCAGTTGCGCCTATCCAAGAAGATCCAGACAAAGTAACCTCCCATATCTTTCATAAAGAAGAGAAGCCTGTTCAGAACGTCATGGTCCCTTTAAAACAACACATGGTAGCAGAGAAGACACCCAGGGAACCTCAGAGAGCTCGTAGAATGAATCAACTAATTGTCTTTGATCCATGTGATTTCCAAAGGACCTTCTTAGGTACTTTTCTGTTCACTCCTTTTGTTTGGTACAAGAAAAGAGAAGTGGAACTATCAAGACACGACTTGGATACGAGACATGTTGTATTTGAGCCTGGAGGAGAGGTCTGGAATCAGAAGAACAAGATCAAACAGATTAAGAAGAGTTCAGCTGCACCAACATTTGATTTTGTAGATTTCTCATCCTCTGAAGATAAGGGGTTGCACGTCTCAGCTCAGCAAGAGCTTCACTATGAAACCAACTGGAGAATGAAGCCAATTCAGTCACGGATCCAACAAACCAGACAACGCAGAAAATGGCCTCCTGATCATCAAGATATTGCTAGTTTTACAAAACATGTCGGTTTGGATCTTTCCCAAGAGAAACTTATATCTGATTGTGCTGGAAGGTTACAGACCTACTGATGTGATCATGGACCGGATCACTAAGGAGGACAATGAGGAGAGTTTAGATGAGCAACATGAAGCCACAATGCATCAACCATTTGATGAGGATGCTCTAACCATTCCTGAAGGTCCCATGACTCGTTCCAGAGTCAAGAAGCTTAAGGAGAATGTTGTTGGATTACTCACTTCACATCCACAACAAGAAGGTCTTGGACAAGGTTTGATCCGAGATGTCTTGATCACCATTCAAGCCATCTCTACACCAAACTGAGGTAGTGTCTAGGCAGACATGGAGTGCGTGCTCTTTTCCTTGCTTTTGGTTTTGTCCCACGAGGTTTTCTAGAAGGAAGGTTTTTAACGAGGCCACAACATGTCTACAAATCACCTAAGTGCTACACTCGGTCCAAGACTAATAGAAGTGCATTTTTATTTCATTTAACTTATAAACTATAGTTTTGCTTTCTTTCCTTTTTTGAATCATTGTCGAAACCCTAGAGGCATGTCTCTGGTTTCTTATTTAAAGGGTCCCTTATGCCCTATTGTACTCACGCAACCTTTATCTATTGAAGTCATTCATCTTTTGCGGCTCTCTCTCTCTCTAAAAGAAGTGTGCCGAGTTCTGGTGTGTCATATCCAGAGTGAAGGGTGCTTAGTTTGGTGTGTAATATCCAAACCATTCACCTAGGAGTATCAAGAGTTCATTCATCCCTCTTGTGTCACCATCCGATCCACACGCCTTGAAGGACTTGAGTCTTTAGATTCGTTCTTGCAAGGATTATCCATTCCCATCAACCAAAGAGCATCCTAGGGTCGCATCAAGTGGTATCAGAGCAACTTTGGTTGGGAAGTACTCGCTTTCTCTCTCTTTGCTTTGTTTCTTGTTTGTGTTCTTTGTTGTTTCATCCGTGTTCAATCTAAATCATCTTGAATAAGCATTAGAACTCTTTTGTTTTAGGGCTGCTCGTGACTGCATGAGAGTTTAGACAAGGATTTTTAGACTTTCCTTATTTGGACTCATCCGGAAACCCTAGTGAGAGAAGAACCCTAGCCGCATACCTTCACTTATCGATTGCTTTGTGCCTTGTTCCAAGTTGTGTATCACCTAGAACACGAGTAAAGTAAGCTTGTTAGGTTGCTAGGAAACCTTAGAAGTGATTAGGAAAAGGTTTAGAAGTTTTTCCTTTTTGCATGAAATCATTCCTTTTTACTTAGGCGATTTCCTTTTCACTTTGTCTTGCATTGTACGATTGTTTGCTTTTCCTTTTTGCTTGTTTTTCTTTTCCTTTTTGCTTATCTTCTTCCCTAGAACTCTTTACTGGTTGTCTTGTTTGTCTTTAAGCAGGTACAATGGTGTCCGAGTCTGAGGAAGAGGCTGAACTCGTCAGGAGAAACAAACTCCTCATGGAAGCTATGACCGAGCAACTTAACCAAAGTATGGTAGCAACCATGACCGAGATGATGAGGACCAGCCTCAGTGACATCAGAAGAGAGTTAAGAGAAGACATAAGGAGAGCCACTAGTCACTTACCAAACCAAGAGACTAGGAGAGAAGAGAGACCACAAGCCGCACACCAAGCAAATCGCCCAACCACTCGCCAAGAGCATGATGGTTATGAGGAGACTGATGAAGAGTATTGATGTAACCATGGCCGAGGCAGCTGATCATCAAACAAAGGACAAACCAGGATGGAAAAGCGAGCATACTGAGCTAAGACCAGCTGATGTGAGTGTGACTGAGCTAAATGACCTGGATGAGCTAAGTGACACTACCTTAGAGTTGAATGAGAGTGACACTGAAGCTGCCATGGACCTAGCTGGACAAGTGATTTTTGGCCCAAAAAAAAGAAGATGGATCAGATTTGTTTCTCTCAGCCCAAAAGAAGTTCAAACCCAAAGTTAAGGATCCATTATCTCTTTCTGATGAATCAGCCACGAAATTCAAGTCCAAGAAACCATTTGGATGTGTTTTGGATCAAGTTTCCCAAGAAGAAGTATTGTAGTCCATGGAGAGTTCATAACAAATTCATTATGGGTCTGTTTCATGCCAAATTCGACCAGCCTTTTCTTCAGTCCATTTCAAGCCCATTCTCACCAAGAATACCAAGAGGGAGTTAGCAAGAAAGTCAAGGTCGTGGTCAGGCAAAGAGACATTCAACAAAAACCTTATTCTGGTCCAAAATCAAGTCTACATTCCTAGTTTCTAAGTTTCTTGTTTTCTGCACTTGTCTTTTGGTTTCCACATCTTTTGTAACCTATATAAGTGTAGGCACGACCAGAATAATAGACATTCACCTTTTTTATAAAAAATCTCTCTAAATCTGTGAATCCCTTGTTCATCTTTGAACATTGATTGCTAGGAGTTCATTCTCTGCAAGCAAACTTTGTCTTTGATCACAAACAGAGTTCATTCTCTTGATCTTAGACACATCTACACAAGATCTGATCAGTTCATAGATCATTTCTGAAGATCATCCAATCAATCCATCCATCATCATCAAAATCAGCCCAGATCTCTCTCAAAACCATCAGATCTTCCTTCAAAGAATCAGGGACAAAAAGGATCTCCTCACCAGGGGTTCATCATTTGGTATCAGAGCCAGGTTTGAAGGCTCTTGATCTCTGGTTTGATTCTGACTTTTCACATTCTTTCTGTTTTTGGGATTTTTGATCATCTGATCTTTGTTCTCTTTATCAAACACTCTTTTCTGTCTATCTATTGTATCTGCAAGAGGGCCAACCAGATTATCCAAAAAAAAAAAGAAAAAAAAACGAAAATCAAAAGAAAAAAACCAAAGAAAAGTCGAGGAGGAATCCGACTAAGGCTGAAGAGAAATCCAGCCCTGGTGGTAAAGCCTCTTGCAAACAAAAATCTTGCAATCTTTCTATCTCTTTCTTCTGTTTTGGGGTTGGGGATTGTTCTCTAAAGCTTGATCTTTGTTTGTTGCTGAGCTACTGGATTCACAGAAAAAAGAATCACAGAAAAATCAGAGAGAAACACAAGAGAGAAGTGAGGTTTCGGCTATTCTTATTTGTGCTAATCTTTCTTGTTGGTTGTAACAGAAAACCATGGCTGGAGATGTCAGTAAAAGAAAGGAGGCACTAACTGTGAAGTTGAATAATTCGCAGATGGAAACAATGATGTCTCAGATCATAAAACAGTTTGATGATCACTTTGCTAATGTTTCACAGGATCAGAAGGAAACTAAGATCAAAAGGAGGAGCCAGGATGTATCCAAAGTTACCAGACGTCCTGAGAGAAACTCACAGCCCAACCAATTCAGTTCCTCTACAAAGAGTTTGCTGGGAAAAAGACAGCACTTGTCAAGTAAAGAAAAATCGGGTTTTAACAAATCTGATTTGATGCAGGAAAGGTCACGACCAGGGAGGCTGCTGGACACGCCTATTAGGAGGAGCAGGGGACAATCTAAACTATCCAAAGAAGAAGAAAAACCTGTACATAGTCGTGATGATCATGAGTTGCGTCTTAGAGTTCTTAAGCAGATGAGTAGTCCCCAAAACATTACTGAAATGTGTAACCAGATATTCAAAGATTTAGAGAAGAACAAAAGAAAGAGCATAAGATCTTCCTCAAAGGTTTCTGACCCAATGAGTTGCAGCAAGCAGGAGCAGATCATCCAAGAGATGGGAACAGAAATGGTCTTACAAGAAAACTCAGCAGGAGAAGAACAAAAGAGTTCACCATCAGAAGAAGTGTTGGAGCAGCCAAACAACACTGAAGCAGAAGCTGAAGATAAATCATTCTCTGTGGACTCTCAAGAGCACTGTAAGGAACTTGTTATGGTTAATTCTGTGCCTGACATGTTTGTTATGGATTGCTCTGATGATGAGAAACGTTATGGTCTTGACAAAGTGAAAGAATTTTCTGTTTCAAACTCTGTTTTTGATAACATGATTTATTCTTTTAAGAAACTTGAACCAGATAAATTCTTTGATCAAAAACGTTTTCACTGTGATCATAACATCAATCCTGGTCTTGTTTTGAGCATTGAGAAGTTTATGGAACATAAACAAAGCTTTGATCATCCTGAAAAGTCATTAGAACTTATTCTGCAACAGCCTATTTTCTGTTCTAGGAAATTGTTTGATTCATTTGTCTTCAAAGAAAATAGCTTTGTTCTGAGTAGTTCTAAGCATAAACTAGACACTGGTGATTTGTTTGCATCCACTTGTGCCTTGAACGAATCTATGGTTGAGAATTTTCAGGAACTAAAACCATTTAGAGCTGAAAACGAGTTTGTGTTTGATTCTGTTTTGAAACCTACTCGTGTATGTCCTGAAACTGTTACATCTTGGCATGTTTTGAGATCACTCTTTGAGAATGGTGTTGTTTTGATCCTTGACGATATATTGGTGTACAACACATTCTTTGATAAACCTGTTAAACCTTTGAAACATGTGATAAGTGATTCTCAGTTTGAGTTTGATCTTTTGTGTTCTGAATCTGAGAAGATTGTGCACGTACTGAAGTTTTTCTTTAAGAACTATGCTATTTCGTGTCTTGCACATACAATTCTGGTTTACAATACCTTCTTTGATATGCATATTCGATGTCTGAGGTATGCGCTACATGTTCTAAAGAAGAAATGTTTGATTTTTGATCTAAACAAGAACATGTCTTGCACATATAATTCGGGATATCTAGGTTGTGTTTTGAGTGTCCAGGATCATCAGGATAAGTCACAAACCAGTGCAAGGAACAAGAGCAGATACCTTGCTTACAAGCCAGAGATTTGGAGATGGAAGTACTTGAGAAAAACAACTTCAACACTGATGCGTCCCTAGGATGCTCTTTGGTTGATGGGAATGGATAATCCTTGCAAGAACGAATCAAAAGACTCAAGTCCTTCAAGGCGTGTGGATTGGATGGTGACACAAGAGGGATGGATGATCTCTTGATACTCCTAGATGAATGGTTTGGATATTACACACCAAACTAGACACCCTTAGGCTCTGGATATGACACACCAGACTTGGCACACTTCTTTTAGAGAGAGAGAGAGCCGCAAAGATGAATAAACTTGTATAGAAAAGATTGGATGAGTACATAAGGGTGTAGAGAACCCTTTAAATAAGAAACCAGAGACAAATCCTCTAGGGTTTCGACAATGAACCAAAAAAGGAAAGAAATAAAACTATAGTCTAAGTTTAACATAAGTTTAGAATGAAATAAAAATGGAACTTCATGTAGTCTTGGACCGAGAATAGCACTTAGGTGATTTGTAGACAAGTTGTGGCCTCGTTAAAAACCTTCCTCCTGGAAAACCTCGTGGGACAAAACCAAAAGCAAGGAAAAGAGCACGCACTCCATGTCTGCCTAGACACTACCTCAGTTTGGTGTAGAGATGGCTTGAATGGTGATCAAGACATCTCGGATCAAACCTTGTCCAAGACCTTCTTGTTGTGGATGTGAAGTGAGTAATCCAACAACATTCTCCTTTAGCTTCTTGACTCTGGAACGAGTCATGGGACCTTCAGGAATGGCTAGAGCATCCTCACCGAGTGGTTGATGCATTGTGGCTTCATGTGGCTCATCTAGACCCTCCTTGTCCTCCTTAGTGATCCGGTCCATGATCACCTCATATGCACTCTTAAAGGTTGCATGCTTGGTGCTTTCCAGGATCACATCATCCCCTCCCTCTTCAAAAAGATTTGTCCTCAAATCTGTTTTACCTACAATAGAGGGGACCAAGTCAGTAACATTGAAGTTTAAAATCAGATTACACTTACCTTGCAAGCCTCTTTGATAGGCATTGTTGCTGACTGGTTTGGATATGTAGAAGGCACTAATCCATTTAGTTCCTGATTCATTACTTAAACCTGACATGTTGAAACAAAGCAAGTTAGCACATGAGAGTTTATCAAAGAGTAATAATCTTATCCCAAATTGGTTTTTGCTCGGTTTTGGCTTGTGTGTTGCTTCTGGTGGTGCTTCTTTGATGAGGATGAAGCTAGTGACGTCCTGGTGCTTATCCTGATCCAAATCAGGTGGCTTGAACCGCTTGTCTTCCACATGCTTGTTCTTCCTTCTTGTATGCTTCCAAGCTTCATCATAATCTGCACATGGCTCTTTTGACAAAAACAAGTGCATCATATCTGTGTAATTGATAAAAGAACTCTTGAAAACATGATCACTTACTTTAGCATGCTCACCTGGTCGCCATATATAGGATTGAGATGTTTTAAACTCAGAAAAGTTCAAAGATAGCCAATACAGGATCACCCGATTTGTAGATCCCATAACTCTTTCATCTGAGAAGGTTTGGACTTGATTCCAAATCGACGTGAGACCCTGATGAGTTAAGTTTCCATGGAAGTCGAGTTTGATGGTTAATTCCTTGTGGTTGTTGAGATATGACCCTCGGACTGTTCCTATGTCAAAGCTGGCGGCTAGACAGTTTCCAAGGTTTGATTGTTGCATCATCAACTTAGCCAACAACCCATTCTTGATACTCTGATCATTATCATAGCTTCTCTTTTCCAAAATGGTAGATCTCAAAACAGTTTGACCTGTACTCACAGCAAGCAAATCAGGTTTCATGTTTTTCTTTGAGTTTAGATAGTTACCCCGGGTTGGTTTCTTTGGAGATTGTTGTAGACTAAGTTCCTCTGGTGGTTTCTCTTTGATTTGAGAAGGAAACATGAGTTCTTCTCCTGCTCCAGTAATCACTTCACCATTGACTCTAGTGACTCCTTCATCTCCAATTACATTTTGATAATCTTTGCATTGGTACTGAAGTTGATGCATATCTGGTGGCTTCCATATCTTGATATGGTCAAGATGCAAGTCCTTGTGATCAACTTCAAACTCCTTATGACCCCAACTTGTTCTAGCACGAACAGAGCACTCTCCAAGGGTGATAAGCTTGTGGAAATATCCTCCAGGTCTCCACGAGTAGGTCTGTAACCTTCCAGCACAATCAGACATAAGTTCCTCTTGGGAAAGATCCAAACCGGCATGTTTTGCAAAGCTAGCAATATCTTGATGATCAGAAGGCCATTCTCTGTGTTGTCTGGTTTGTTGGATCCGTGACTGAATTGGCTTCATTCTCCAGTTGGTTTCATAGTGAAACTCTTGCTGAGCTGAGACGTGCAACCCCTTATCTTCAAAGGATGAGAAATCTACAAAATCCAGTGTTGGTGCAGCTGAACTCTTCTTAACCTGTTTGATCTTGTTCTTCTGATTCAAGACCTCTTGATGCGTCCCTAGGATGCTCTTTGGTTGATGGGAATGGATAATCCTTGCAAGAACGAATCTAAAGACTCAAGTCCTTCAAGGCGTGTGGATCGGATGGTGACACAAGAGGGATGAATGAACTCTTGATACTCCTAGGTGAATGGTTTGGATATTACACACCAAACTAAGCACCCTTCACTCTGGATATGACACACCAGAACTCGGCACACTTCTTTTAGAGAGAGAGAGAGCCGCAAAAGATGAATGACTTCAATAGATAAAGGTTGCGTGAGTACAATAGGGCATAAGGGACCCTTTAAATAAGAAACCAGAGACATGCCTCTAGGGTTTCGACAATGATTCAAAAAAGGAAAGAAAGCAAAACTATAGTTTATAAGTTAAATGAAATAAAAATGCACTTCTATTAGTCTTGGACCGAGTGTAGCACTTAGGTGATTTGTAGACATGTTGTGGCCTCGTTAAAAACCTTCCTTCTAGAAAACCTCGTGGGACAAAACCAAAAGCAAGGAAAAGAGCACGCACTCCATGTCTGCCTAGACACTACCTCAGTTTGGTGTAGAGATGGCTTGAATGGTGATCAAGACATCTCGGATCAAACCTTGTCCAAGACATTCTTGTTGTGGATGTGAAGTGAGTAATCCAACAACATTCTCATTAAGCTTCTTGACTCTGGAACGAGTCATGGGACCTTCATGAATGGTTAGAGCATCTTCATCAAATGGTTGATGCATTGTGGCTTCTTGTTGCTCATCTAAACTCTCCCCATTGTCTTCCTTAGTGATCCGGTCCATGATCACATCATCCCCTCCCTCTTGAAAAGGATTTGTCCTCAAATCAGGTCCATCTACAACAAAAGGAGCCAAATCAGTGACATTGAAGCTATTTGATACATCGTACTTACCTTGGAGATCAAGCTTGTAGGCATTGTCATTGATCTTGTGGATGATCTCAAAGGGTCCATCAACCCTTGGCATCAGTTTGGACTTCCTCTCGTTGGGGAACCTATCCTTCCTTAGGTGCAACCAAACTTGGTCACCAACTTCAAAGGTTCTCACACGTCTCCCCTTGTTTGCTTGCTTCTCATACAGCTTGGTCTTCTGCTCAATGTTTAGTCTAGCCTTCTCATGAATCTGTTGAACCAACTCGGCTTTCTTCTTGCCATCTAGACTTGTCCTTTCACACTCAGGTAAAGGCATTAGATCCAAAGGAGAGGTGGGATTGAACCCATAAACAATTTCAAAGGGTGAATACTTAGAGGCAGAATGCATAGCATGATTGTATGCAAATTCACAATGTGGTAAGTATTCTTCCCATGTTCTTAAGTTCTTTCTAATGAATGCACGCAGGAGTGTCCTAATGTCCTATTAACTACCTCAGTTTGCCCATCAGTTTGTGGATGACATGTAGTAGAAAACAAAAGCTTAGTGCCTAACTTAGACCAAAGTGTCTTCCAAAAGTAACTAAGAAACTTAGTGTCCCTATCAGAAACTATGGTTCTAGGCATGCCATGCAAACGTACAACCTCCTTAAAGAACAAGTTAGCTATATGCAATGCATCATCAGTCTTATGACATGCTATGAAATGTGCCATCTTAGAGAACCTATCAACTACAACAAAGATTGAATCCTTTCCAGTCCTAGTTCTAGGCAAACCAACAATGAAATCCATAGAAATGTCATTCCAGGGATGGTGTGGAATAGGTAAAGGAGTATACAAACCCTGGTTTTGAACTTGGGACTTGGCATGCTTGCAAGTAGCACACCTTTCACATATCCTCTCCACATCTCTCTTCATATGCGGCCAATAGAAGTGATCCTGTAAAACTTTTAGAGTCTTGGCAATCCCAAAGTGTCCCATTAGACTGCCCCCATGGGATTCCCTGACAAAAAGATCTCTCAAAGAGCAATTAGGCACACACAATCTATTGTCATAGAACAAGTAATCGTCCTTTCTAAAGTAATGCCCTGAGGCAAACTTAGCACATGAAGCATAAGCTTCCTTGAAGTCATGATCAGTATCATACATGTCTTTTATCTGCTCAAATCCAAGTATCTTAGCATCTAGAGTGGTCAAGAGAACATACCTCCGAGATAGTGCATCAGCAACTACATTCTCCTTACCTTGTTTATACTTGATCACGTATGGGAAGGTCTCAATGAATTCAACCCACCTTGCGTGTCTCTTGCTAAGCTTACTCTGCCCTTTTAGATACTTGAGGGACTCATGATCAGTGTGGATGACAAACTCTTTGGGCCACAAGTAATGTTGCCACGTTTGTAATGCCCTCACCAAGGCATAGAGCTCTTTGTCATAGGTTGCATAGTTGAGTGTGGCTCCTCCAAGCTTCTCACTGAAGTATGCAATGGGTTTCCTATCCTGCATCAACACGGCACCAATACCAATTCCTGATGCATCACATTCTATTTCAAAAGTTTTAGAAAAGTCAGGAAGCATAAGAAGAGGTGATTGAGTAAGCTTCTCTTTTAGGCTCTGGAAAGCCTTCTCTTGTGCTTCTCCCCACTTGAAACCAACATCCTTCTTGATAACTTCAGTTAAGGGAGCTGCAATGGTGCTAAAGTCCTTGACAAATCTCCTATAGAAGCCGGCAAGTCCATGGAAGCTCCTCACTTCTCCTACTGAGGTTGGACTCGGCCATTCCTTGATTGCCTTGATCTTCTCTTCATCAACCTTAACTCCATCTGCACTCACAACAAAGCCTAGGAAAACCAAGTTATCCGTGCAAAAGGTGCACTTCTTTAGGTTGGCATAAAGCTTCTCATTCCTTAGAACACTCAAGACAGCCTTAAGATGATCTAAATGCTCTTCTAGGTTCTTGCTATATACTAAGATGTCATCAAAGTATACTACAACCGATATGCCTATGAATGATCTAAGAACATGATTCATTAACCTCATGAATGTACTAGGTGCATTGGTTAATCCAAATGGCATAACTAACCATTCATACAATCCATGCTTAGTTTTAAATGCAGTTTTCCATTCATCTCCTTCTTTCATCCTAATCTGATGATAACCACTTTTTAAATCTATCTTAGAAATATTGACCTGAGTGTAGATAAAGAGAAGACATATGTGTACATAGGCAAGTGACATAGTCAACTACATGCCTCAACTACATGGGAGCTGATATAGTCGACTACATGCCTCAACTACATGGGAGCTGATATAGTCGACTACATGCATCAACTACATGCCTCAACTACATAGAGTGGGAACTCATCCAGTTTCGAATTTGAATTTGAAATCAGACCAGAATAGATTAATTATATTCTTCTTGTTTCCTTGTCTATAAAACATGTTGTATAGTTTCTAAATAATAATAAGGAGAAAGAATCCTTTTTTCTTACTCTCTCTCTCTCTCTCTTGTTCTTGCTTAATCTCACCAAGTTCTTCACTAAACCTACATGGTATCAGAGCTTTAAGCTCCTGATTTCCTAAAACTCTTCCGCAAACACACTCTAAATCTCTTACTCTTTCATTTGAACCGATTAAAAGTCGGGTTCCCTTACTCTTTCCCTTTGGACCGTTGGACATTAACTCGGCCAAAGTGTGCTCTTGTCCTGTATCTGGGTGATTCTCGCCATTTTCTTCCTCACCAGAGTACTAACACTACTTACCAATAGTTAGACGAGATGGAGAAGATGGAGCATCAACAGTACAAGACTATCATCATACCAGCTACCCTAAAGGGAGCTAATTATCTTACCTGGTCAAGGTTGGCTAGGACTGCTCTTGGAGGCAGAGGCTTGTGGGGGCACGTCACGGCAAGTGAGGCACCAAAGCAGACCGGCCAAGGAGCTGATGGCAAAGGGACTTCAGAGAAAGATGAAGGCAAATGGGAACAAGAAGATCTCATGGTGCTGTCTATCCTACAAAGTTCACTTGACACACCTATCATGGATGCCTATTCTCACTGTGAGACGGCAAAGCAACTTTGGGACACCCTACAAAAGGTCTATGGTAACACTTCCAACCTTACAAGAATCTTTGAAGTCAAGAGGGCTATCAACAATCTCCAACAAGAGGAGATGGATCTTACCAAGCACCTTGGAAAGTATAGCCAGCTCTGGTCAGAGCTTGAGATGCTAAGGCCAAACACCACGGATCCTACGGTCCTTGAAGAGAGGCGTGAGCAAGACAAGGTATTCGGCTTACTCCTTACTCTGAATCCGAGCTTCAATGACCTTCTCAAGCACATTCTGAGGTCAAAAGAGTTACCAAGTTATGATGAGGTATGCTCCCAGCTGCAAAAGGAGCTAGGCTCAGATGGTTTATTTGGTGGAAAGAATGAGCTATCAATGG
>CAJHQQ010005014.1:0-21394 GCA_905132885.1 Moricandia moricandioides | reverse complement strand
CCAATGATATTGATTCAACTTCAGGGTGATTCTACAATGATTAACGAATCCAAATCAAGCTTCTTACATCGTGATTCATTCTGGTTTTATTAGTATCAAGAATAAATTCCCAAACCTCCAAACACGGCAAAATGGAACCACTTCGGTTAAAAGTGGGATAACTTCTTCATCATAACTCCAATGATATTGATTCAACTTCAGGGTGATTCTACACTGATTAATGAGTCCAAATCAAGCTTCTTACATCGTGATTCATTCTGGTTTTATTAGTATCAAGAATAAATTCCCAAATCTCCAAACAGGACAAGCTGGAATCACTTCGGTTAAAAGTGGGATAACTTCTTCATCATAAGTCCAATGATATTGATTCAACTTCAGGATGATTCTAAACTGATTTATGAGTCCAGATCAAGTTTCTTACATCGTGATTCATTCTGGTTTTATTTGTATCAAGAAGAAATTGCCAAATCTCCAAACAGGGTAAACTGGAATCACTACAGTTAAAAGTGGGATAACTTCTTCATCATAAGTCCAATGATATTGATTCAACTTCAGGATGATTCTACACTGTTTTATGAGTCCAAATCAAGCTTCTTACATCGTGATTCATTCTGGTTTTATTTGTATCAAAAAGAAATTGCCAAATCTCCAAACAGAGCAAACTGGAATCACTTCGGTTAAAAGTGGGATAACTTCTTCATCATAACTTCAATGATATTGATTCAACTTCAGGGTGATTCTACGCTGATTAATGAGTCCAAATCAAGCTTCTTACATCGTGATTCATTCTGGTTTTATTAGTATCAAGAATAAATTCCCAAATCTCCAAACATGGCAAACTGGAATCACTTTGGTTAAAAGTGGGATAACTTCTTCATCATAACTCCTATGATCTTGAGTCAACTTCAGGGTGATTCGACACTGATTTATGAGTCCAAATCAAGATTCTTACATCATGATTCTGTAACGCCCCGACCGCCCACGGCTAATGAGCCACCCACACCCGTTCTCTCGGCCCGTGGGCCCCATCCCGTTCCAACGGTCGGTGCGTAAATTTTTCCAAAGGCTCGAAATCATTGTTTACTGTCCCTGCAATCACCACATGACCTTTCCCCGTGCTTTGGCCTCACTCGCACGGTATCGCGAATCACTTCCCGATAGGTCACCCATCCTTTCACTACTCCAGCATAAGCACGCTTAACCCTAGAGTTCTAAACGGATGTGTGACGGAAAAGGTAAGTCAACTTTGGTGACATAGGTAGCCAAATCAATTCTCTTAAGCCTTTCCACATATCACAACTCGGGATGTTACAATTCACCCCCTCTCAAAGAACGCAACGCCCTCGTTGCGCCTCTGACAGGTCTCAAGACGCCTCTCAGGTCAGAACTGAGATGGCTAACCAGCTCTGATACCACTTGTAACGCCCCGACCGCCCACGGCTAATGAGCCACCCACGCCCGTTCTCTCGGCCCGTGGGCCCCATCCCGTTCCAACGGTCGGTGCGTAAATTTTTCCAAAGGCTCGAAATCATTGTTTACTGTCCCTGCAATCACCACATGACCTTTCCCCGTGCTTTGGCCTCACTCGCACGGTATCGCGAATCACTTCCCGATAGGTCACCCATCCTTTCACTACTCCAGCATAAGCACGCTTAACCCTAGAGTTCTAAACGGATGTGTGACGGAAAAGGTAAGTCAACTTTGGTGACATAGGTAGCCAAATCAATTCTCTTAAGCCTTTCCACATATCACAACTCGGGATGTTACAGATTCATTCTGGTTTTATTTGTATCAAGAAGAAATTGCCAAATCTCCAAACAGGGTAAACTGGAATCACTACAGTTAAAAGTGGGATAACTTCTTCATCATAAGTCTAATGATATTGATTCAACTTCAGGATGATTCTACACTGTTTTAAGAGTCCAAATCAAGCTTCTTACATCGTGATTCATTCTGGTTTTATTTGTATCAAGAAGAAATTGCCAAATCTCCAAACATGACAAACTGGAATCACTTCAGTTAAAAGTGGGATAACTTCTTCATCATAACTCCTATGATCTTGAGTCAACTTCAGGGTGATTCGACACTGATTTATGAGTCCAAATAAAGCTTCTTACATCGTGATTCATAGTGGTTTTATTAGTATCAAGAAGAAATTGCCAAATCTCCAAACAGGGCAAACTGGAATCACTTCGGTTAAAAGTGGGATAACTTCTTCATCATAACTCTAATGATATTGATTCAACTTCAGGGTGATTCTACACTGATTAATGATGTGATCATGGAAAGCACCAAGGAATGGAAGCATGAACCTGAACCTGAAGAGCTTGTATGATGAACCCCTGGTGAGGAGATCCTTTTTGTCCCTGATTCTTTGAAGGAAGATCTGATGGTTTTGAGAGAGATCTGGGTTGATTTTGATGATGATGGATGGATTGATTGGATGATCTTCAGAGATGACCTATGGAATGATCAAATCTTGTCTAGATGTGTCTAAGATCAAGAGAATGAACTCTGATTGTGATCAAAGACAAGTTTTGCTTGCAGAGAATGAAGTCCTAGCAATCAATGTTCAAAGATGAACAAGGGATTCACAGATTTAGAGAGAGTTTTTGATAAAAAAAAGGTGAATAATTTTTCAGAGAGTTCTCAAAGAGTTTAAGTAGCAGAAATAGAAGAAAATCGAAAAGTCCTAAAATTGTTGAAAATGAGTAAAACTAAAATTATCTTAAAAACTGAATAATTATTTATTTTGGCTGCTCCTTGGCTTGATTTTTGTGGCTATCTCATTATAGAGAGAGAATATAACCTCGACTTGGGTATTAGTCTTCTTTTCGATTGAGAAAGGCCTAACTCGTCCATGAGTCTGATCCACATCTTTTCCATCTTGTTTGAATAGTTCTTCATTGCCAAAATAAGCTCATTAAGCTCCATTCCAGCTTCTGGTTCATCTTCAAGCTTTCTATTCAGCCATCCCGGTTTATCCTTGACCGCATAGTCCTCTGACTCAAGCATGGTTGCATCATCCCCTCCTCCTTTGAAAAGATTTGTCCTAAAATCTGTATCTCCTATATCAAAAGGAAACAAGTAAGAGGCGAGACAAATGATCAAGAAAATAAGCATGAAAGCAACATCAAAGTAAGTTTTTGGACAGAAACTTCCTTGGAGTTTTGAAGCCATTTTCCTCAAGTACTTCCATCTCCAAATCTCAGGCTGATAAGCATGGTCTATGCTCTCGTTCCTTACACTTATTTGAGACTGAACTGCTTGATCCTGAACATTCAAAACCCAGCCTAGATACCCATCATTATATAGGCAATACATGTTCTTAATCTGATCAGCAACCAAGAGTTTTTTTCTGAGAACACGTTGCACTTGTTTCAGACTTTCAGAATGCACATCAAAGTAAGTATTGTATACCAGAATGGTATCAAGGCACAAAACAATGCAGTTCTTAGAGAACAACTTCGAAATGAGCACAAGTTTCTCTGATTTAGACCACAACATAGAATCATTTAACAAAGGCTCAGCATGTTTATCAAAGAAAGTGTTATAAACCAGAAAGTTTTCAAGGCATGAAATACCATAGAAAATCTTCAAAATGTGCCTAACTTGTTCAGATTCAGAATATATAAGTTTATGTTCAAGATCAGATTCAGAATCAGTTAGCACATGTCTCACAGGTTTAGCATGAATTTCAAAGAATGTGTTGTACACTAATATATCATCAAAGCTCAAAACTACATCATTTTG
This sequence comes from Moricandia moricandioides, assembly GCA_905132885.1. Taxonomy (NCBI): domain Eukaryota; kingdom Viridiplantae; phylum Streptophyta; class Magnoliopsida; order Brassicales; family Brassicaceae; genus Moricandia; species Moricandia moricandioides. The sequence continues at coordinate 17,641 of CAJHQQ010005014.1, read as the reverse complement.
CAAGCATGATCCCATAACAAACCAAGATTTATCAGTTTCAGAACAAGAATGAACATGTTTCAAAACAGAATCATAAACAAATTCAGTTTCAGCCTTAAGTGATTTATGTTCCTGCAACTTTCTAGGTTCGTTCAAAGCAAAACCAAATGCAGACAATTCATCATTGACAAGTTCATGCCTAGAAAAACTCAGATCAAAGCCATTATCTTTAAAACAAGCAAATGAATCACAAGGTTTTTTGAAACAGAAATCAGGTTGTTGCAGGACAAGCTCTACTGTCTTTTCAAGGTGCTCACAACTTCTGTAATGTTTCATAAACTGCTCAAGTCTCAAAACATGATCAAAATTAATGTCACTAACACACTGAAATCGTTTTTGATCAGAGATTTTATCAGGTTCAAACACTTTAAAAGAATTAATCATGTTAACAAAAACAGAGTTTGGAACACAAAATTCTTTCACTTTTTCCAGACCAAAACGTTTTACATCACTGGAACCAACCATAACAAACATTTCAGGCAGAGATTTAACCATATCAATATCCTTACAGTGCTCTTGAGAGTCCAAAGAGAATGACTTAACATCCTTTTATGCTTCAATGTTGTTTGGCTGCTCCAACTCTTCTTCTAGTGGTAAACTCTTTGGTGCTTCTTCTGCTGAGTTTTCTTCTAAGAACTGAGATACTAAAACAAGACTACTCGGATGCACCGGTTCAAATGAGTTTAGTTTATCACAAGAAATACTGATAGCAAGTTCAGATTGAGGAGAGAAAAGAGAAAACTCATTTTCTGCCTCAGGTTCTTTTATTACCTTCGATGGCTCTGTTTTCAGTTCTTGGACAATCTGCTCCTGCTTGCTACAACCCTTTGGATCAGCAACTCCTGAGGAAAGTCATGAGGTTGGTCTCCTTTGCTGGTCTGCTACAAAATCTCGCAGTACTTGTTGTGCAATCTTTTTGAAATCATCTTGAAACTGTTGGCTGTCCAAATAATCAAGTGCTGCTGGTTGTTTCTGAGACTTCTTTATGGGATAACGACCATAGCAAGCTCCTGTCTCCTCTCTGGCATGTCTAGGAAATTCTCTGCTCCTCCTAGTTGGTTCATCTTGCCTCACTGGTCGTGGCTTTTCCTGCACAAAATCAGAATGGTTAAAAACCGACTTTTCTTTTCTTAAAAAAATCTGTCTTTTTCCCAGCACACTCTTTGTGGAAGAACTGAATTGATCATGATGTGTGCTCCTGCTTTTAAGCCTTTCCAGTGTCCTCCTGGACTGTATCCTTTCCTGCTCATAACAAGACTCATCAATATCATATGAATCTCTTTTTCTCATAGCTCTTCTTTTCAAGGCTGCTTTTGTTGCAGAGTCAAACAGGTTGTAATCTAACTCCTTCTCAGGACGTATCCTCTTGAAATTGCTTCCTCTAGACATGGGTTCCTGTTAGAATCTCAACAAGAAAAATTAGCACAATAACAGATAGCCTAAGCCTCACAATCTCTCAAGTGTTTCTCTCTGATTTTTCTGTGATTTTTTTTTCTGTAAATCCAGTAGCTCAGCAACAAACAAAGATCAAGCTTTAGAAAACAATCCCCAACCCCAATACAGAAGAAAAAGATAGACAGATTGGAAGATTTTTGTTTGCAAGAGGCTTTACCACCAGGGCTGGATTTCTCCTCAGCCAGGCTGGATTTCTCCTCAGCCAAGTTGGATTTCTCTTCAACTTTTCTTTTGATTTTTTTTTTAAAAAAAATCTGGTTGGCCCTCTTGCAGATTCAACAGATAGAAAGATAAGAAATTTCTGGAAAAATTACAGAGCAAATTGCAGAGAATAGAAAACAGATTCCCAAAACAAAGAGGAGTGGAAAAGTTTTTAGAATCAAACCCCAGATCAAGAGCCTTCAAATCTGCTCTGATACCACTTGATGAACCCCTGGTGAGGAGATCCTTTTGTCCCTGATTCTTTGAAGGAAGATCTGATGGTTTTGAGAGAGATCTTGGTTGATTTTGATGATGATGGATGGATTGATTGGATGATCTTCAGAAATGATCTATGAACTGATCAAATCTTGTGTAGATGGGTCTAAGATCAAGAGAATGAACTCTGATTGTGATCAAAGAGAAGTTTTGCTTGCAGAGAATGAACTCCTAGCAATCAATGTTCAAAGATGAACAAGGGATTCACAGATTTAGAGAGAGTTTTTGATAAAAAAACGTGAATAATTTTTCAGAGAGTTCTCAAAGAGTTTAAGTAGCAGAAATAGAAGAAAATCGAAAAGTCCTAAAATTGTTGAAAATGAGTAAAACTAAAATTATCTTAAAAACTGAATAATTATTTATTTTGGCTGCTCCTTGGCTTGATTTTCGTGGCTATCTCATTATAGAGAGAGAATATATCCTCGACTTGGGTATTAGTCTTCTTTTCGATTGAGAAAGGCCTAACTCGTCCATGAGTCTGATCCACATCTTTTCCATCTTGTTTGAATAGTTCTTCATTGCCAAAATAAGCTCATTAAGCTCCATTCCAGCTTCTGGTTCATCTTAAAGCTTTCTATTCAGCCATCCCGGTTTATCCTTGACCGCATAGTCCTCTGACTCAAGCATGGTTGCATCATTGTAGCTAAGGATGCAGCATTGAAGAATGCATTGAAACAAGAAGAATACATTGGTCTTGGTCGAAGCTTGATCATCCAAGACACCTTAACCATTACTCAATCCATTCCACCTTCAAGCTGATCATCATCTAGGCAAGTAGGATTGTGTGTACTCTTTTCCTCACTTTGGTTTTGTCCCAATGGGTTTTACGGAGGGAGGTTTTTAACGAGGCCACAAGACTCTTCTCACATTCCCTGGATGATGTATCTCGGTTACACCTTGGACCGACCTTATGTTATGTTTTATCCTAATTTTTTCATTTAGTCTCTATGTATTTTCGAGAGGAGCCTCTTGGCCTTCTTTTCTTATGTTTTCGAGATGCTGTGCATGTACAGCCTTCTCCCTTTATATGCTGGACGAAATTGAGTAATAAACCATCAAATATTTCAATCAAAAACTTGTTTCTTCTTCCTTACTTCTCGGTTGAGATTGCTTAAGGTTTCTGGTGTGTAATATCCAGAGTTAAGGGCCTCTTATTTGATGTGTCATATCCAAATCAGTCGCCTAGGAGTATCAAGAGATCATCCATCCCTCTTGTGTCACCATTCGATCCACATGCCTTGAGAAACTTGAGTCTTTTGATTCGTTTCTGCAAGGATCTATCCCATCTGTTCCAGAGAGCATCCTAGGATCTTATCAATTAATGAGTCCAAATCAAGCTTCTTACATCGTGATTCATTCTGGTTTTATTAGTATCAAGAATAAATTCCCAAATCTCCAAATAGGACAAACTGGAATCACTTCGGTTAAAAGTGGAATAACTTCTTCATCATAACTCCAATGATATTGATTCAACTTCAGGGTGATTCTAAACTGATTTATGAGTCCAGATCAAGTTTCTTACATCGTGATTCATTCCGGTTTTATTTGTATCAAGAAGAAATTGCCAAATCTCCAAACAGGGTAAACTGGAATCACTACGGTTAAAAGTGGGATAACTTCTTCATCATAAGTCCAATGATATTGATTCAACTTCAGGATGATTCTACACTGATTTATGAGTCCAAATCAAGATTCTTACATCGTGATTCATTCTGGTTTTATTAGTATCAAGAAGAAATTGCCAAATCTCCAAACAGGGCAAACTGGAATCATTTCGGTTAAAAGTGGGATAACTTCTTCATCATAACTCCAATGATATTGATTCAACTTCAGGGTGATTCTACACTGAATAATGAGTCCAAATCAAGCTTCTTACATCGTGATTCATTCTGGTTTTATTAGTATAAAGAACAAATTCCCAAATCTCCAAACAGGGCAAACTAGAATCACTTCGGTTAAAAGTGGGATAACTTCTTCATCATAAGTCCAATGATATTGATTCAACTTCAGGATGATTCTAAACTGATTTATGAGTCCAGATCAAGTTTCTTACATCGTGATTCATTCTGGTTTTATTTGTATCAAGAAGAAATTGCCAAATCTCCAAACAGGGTAAACTGGAATAACTACAGTTAAAAGTGGGATAACTTCTTCATCATAAGTCCAATGATATTGATTCAACTTCAGGATGATTCTACACTGTTTTATGAGTCCAAATCAAGCTTCTTACATCGTGATTCATTCTGGTTGTATTAGTATCAAGAAGAAATTGCCAAATCTCCAAACAGGGCAAACTGGAATCATTTCGGTTAAAAGTGGGATAACTTCTTCATCATAACTCCAATGATATTGATTCAACTTCAGGGTGATTCTACACTGATTAATGAGTCCAAAACAAGCTTCTTACATCGTGATTCATTCGGGTTTTATTAGTATCAAGAATAAATTCCCAAATCTCCAAACAGGGCAAAATGGAATCACTTCGGTTAAAAGTGGGATAACTTCTTCATCACAACTCCAATGGTATTGATTCAAATTCAGGGTGATTCTACACTGATTAATGAGTCCAAATCAAGCTTCTTACATCGTGATTCATTCTGGTTTTATTAGTATCAAGAATAAATTCCCAAATCTCCAAACAGGACAAACTGGAATCACTTCGGTTAAAAGTGGGATAACTTCTTCATCATAAGTCCAATGATATTGATTCAACTTCAGGATGATTCTAAACTGATTTATGAGTCCAGATCAAGTTTCTTATATCGTGATTCATTCTGGTTTTATTTGTATCAAGAAGAAATTGCCAAATCTCCAAACAGGGTAAACTGGAATCACTACAGTTAAAAGTGGGATAACTTCTTCATCATAAGTCCAATGATATTGATTCAACTTCAGGATGATTCTACACTGTTTTATGAGTCCAAATCAAGCTTCTTACATCGTGATTCATTCTGGTTTTATTTGTATCAAGAAGAAATTGTCAAATCTCCAAACAGGGCAAACTGGAATCACTTCGGTTAAAATTGGGATAACTTCTTCATCATAACTCCAATGATATTGATTCAACTTCAGGGTGATTCTAAGCTGATTAATGAATCCAAATCAAGCTTCTTACATCGTGATTTATTCTGGTTTTATTTGTATCAAGAATAAATTCCCACATCTCCTAACAGGGCAAACTGGAATCACTTCGGTTAAAAGTGGGATAACTTCTTCATCATAACTCCTATGATCTTGAGTCAACTTCAGGGTGATTCGAAACTGATTTATGAGTCCAAATCAAGCTTCTTACATCGTGACTCATTCAGGTTTTATTAGTATCAAGAAGAAGTTGCCAAATCTCCAAACAGGGCAAACTGGAATCATTTCGGTTAAAAGTGGGATAACTTCTTCATCATAACTCCAATGATATTGATTAACCTTCAGGGTGATTATACACTGATTAATGAGTCCAAATCAAGCTTCTTTCGTCGTGATTCATTCTGGTTTTTTTAGTATCAAGAATAAATTCCCAAATCTCCTAACAGGGCAAACTGGAATCACTTCGATTAAAAGTGGGATAACTTCTTCATCATAAGTCCAATGATATTGATTCAACTTCAGGATGATTCTAAACTGATTTATGAGTCCAGATCAAGTTTCTTACATCGTGATTCATTCTGGTTTTATTTGTATCAAGAAGAAATTGACAAATCTCCAAACAGGGTAAACTGGAATCACTATGGTTAAAAGTGGGATAACTTCTTCATCATAAGTCTAATGATATTGATTCAACTTCAGGATGATTCTACACTGATTTATTAGTCCAAATCAAGCTTCTTACATCGTGATTCATTCTGGTTTTATTTGTATCAAGAAGAAATTGCCAAATCTCCAAACAGGGCAAACTGGAATCACTTCGGTTAAAAGTGGGATAACTTCTTCATCATAACTCCAATGATATTGATTCAACTTCAGGGTGATTCTACACTGATTAATGAGTCCAAATCAAGCTTCTTACATCGTGATTCATTCTGGTTTCATTAGTATCAAGAATAAATTCCCAAATCTCCAAACAGGACAAACTGGAATCACTTCGGTTAAAAGTGGGATAACTTCTTCATCATAACTCCTATGATCTTGAGTCAACTTCAGGGTGATTCGACACTGATTTATGAGTCCAAATCAAGCTTCTTACATCGTGATTCATTCTTGTTATTAGTATTAAGAAGAAATTGCCAAATCTCCAAACATGGCAAACTGGAATCACTTCGGTTAAAAGTGGGATAACTTCTTCATCATAAGTCCAATGATATTGATTCAACTTCAGGGTGATTCTCCACTGATTAATGAGTCCAAATCAAGCTTCTTACATCGTGATTCGTTCTGGTTTTATTAGCATCAAGAATAAATTCCCAAATCTCCAAACAGGACAAACTGGAATCACTTCGGTTAAAAGTGGGATAACTTCTTCATCATAAGTCCAATGATATTGATTCAACTTCAGGATGATTCTAAACTGATTTATGAGTCCAGATCAAGTTTCTTACATCGTGATTCATTCTGGTTTTATTTGTATCAAGAAGAAATTGCCAAATCTCCAAACAGGGCAAACTGGAATCACTTCGGTTAAAAGTGGGATAACTTCTTCATCATAACTCCAATGATATTGATTCAACTTCAGGGTGTTGGAAATCAAATCTCATGCTGTGTGAGAGAAATCGCCATTAATGGCAGAAGAGAAAGCTTGAACTGATGATGAGAAAGGTCTGATCTTTAACTTATGAACTTGAATCAGAAACAGAGATTAAGAGAGACTAAGATAGATTAGAGAGACTAAAAGAGATTAGAGAGGCTAAGAAAGAGGTAGAATAGAGAGAATCTGAATCAAGAACACTCTGTTTATTATGAAGTGGAGAGGGGAAATCCCCCTTACTCCCTTAAGCTTACAAAATCGCCACACATGCCTTTATATAGGCTTACAAGCTTTTTCAATCAAAAACCTAAATCTAATGGCTGATAATTCACTTGAGAATGAATGGCTAGGATGGCTGGCAAGTTTGAATCTGGTCAAGGCAAGGAAGGCTTGTGATTGGTTGCCCATAGGTTCCTATGAATCAGGCTGGTTCTTTGGCTAGATTCATAGTCTCCTTTACTCTTCTTTCCCAGCAAGTGACAACCAGAACCAGCCTGTCATCTCCCCTTCTCTTCTTGCTGGCGCATGGCATCTTTCCTTGATGCCAATTTGATTCCTCTTGATCAGAATAAGCATCACTTGCGCCCTAAGTTTGCACGACTTCATTTCAAGTTCATCCAGGAAAGCATTCGCCCTATCTTTGCACAGTCGATGGTACGGACCTCCTGTCCGTACCACTCGCCCTATTTTTGCACAAACTCCCCAACCATCTTTAAAGGCCAAATGGGAACTTCTTTGGGTCGCCCTATTTTTGCACGGTCCATACAAGTCAGTATGGTTCACCCTATTTTTGCACGGTCGACCATCTCCTCCCAAATGTCTCTAAATGGTGTCTAAGTCCCTCCTGGACTTGACCCTAGCTTTGCACATCTTTAAACACTCCTAAAGCCTTCTTAGAAATCTCTGGAGGTCTTGCCCTAACTTTGCACGGGACCCAAACTTCACCCAAACTCATCCTTTGGCTCCATTTTATTTATTCAAGTTAACACTCCCCCTCAAGCTTGACTCTAGTGATCCTAAGTCAAGCTTGGAACCTTGAAGAATCCCCTCATTAAAAACCTCACCAAAGAAAACCCTTTTGGGATAAAACCTTGATGAGGGAAAAAGAGTAGGTTCGTCAAGTCCTAGGGATTGGCCAGTGGGTCTTTGTGTCTTAGCATCAGTGTGATGGACACAAATATTGAGATGAAGAACCAAAGAGAAATAAAAGAGAAAATAAGAAGAAGTTCTCTGGATACTTGAGGTGGAAGTTAGTTTGCACAGTCTTGCTCTACAAGCTATCTACCTTGACCTAACTTACCTTGGGAGGAAAGGTAAGGAGATATTTCGTGTAGACTGACCAGAAGAGGGCAAGGAGACCTTTGGAGCTTTGTTTGATCAGTTTGAATTCAAATAGAGAGAGTCACATGTCTCTCTTAAGGAATAGAGCTGTTCATGACCTGTCACTATCCATGTGGTCCAGAGTCCTTATTTTATTGTTTCTTGTATGTCTATATAATGTAACATCTCAGAATGAATGCAAGCAAGGAGAATAATCTCCCTTCTCTCTCTAATCTCTCATTTTTGTCACTCTCTCTCCTCTCTCTCTCTATTCTGTCCAGAATCAAGCTCTCTTGTTCTTACTCTATTCTTCATTGTTCTTAAACACAAATCTCACTAAACTCAATCATTCTCTTCTATTCTCCTCATATTATCACATTTCTAACATGGCTCTTGAGATCTCTCTTTCTTACTTAACTTCCGCAAATACAAACTCTGTTTTTACTCTGTTTCTCACTCTGTTTTCTCTACTCTGTTTTCACTCTGTTATTTTTGAAACTTTCATTCTCTACTACTTTCATAAACTCTGGTTTAGTCTGAGCTCCTAAACTCATTCTCTATTACTGTGTTCTTCAAATTTCTGGATTCTTTATCTTTATCTTTATCCATTGGTCCATAGCTTTGTCCAGTGGATAAAAAAAAACCAGACATGGAATTGAAGTCAAGAAGTCTTATTCCTGAAAGAATGAGTAGAATCTGAGTATGTAAAGGTAGAATAGAGTAGAATAGAGAGATTAGAAGAGATTAAGAGAGAGAGTAAGAGATTAGGAGACGATTTGTTCAAGAACCCATTTGGGAGCTCAAGAACACTTGAGAGAAAAGAAAAGAGACTCGAATACTTGCTTAACATTAATGAACCGGGGTTACAAATATATAGGAGAGTTTATGGACAACAATCAACGGCTAATAGATAAGGTTTCAACCCTAAGCATGTGGAGTCAAGGCCGGAGGAGCGTCTAATTTGAAATGCATGGAGGAGAAGCTTTGCACGCTTGATGCCTTTGGCATCTTGACCAGATGCTCTTAGCCAGCCTGTCCAGGCGCGGACTAACCTTATCCCTAAGGTTCATTGCACTTGGACGAGTGGTGAGGTAAGTGAAGGTTGATCACACGCGGGTAACTTCTTTTCACTCTTACCCGGGTTAACTTGGCTTCTCCTCTTGCCTTGGTGCACACTCAAGTTGTACGGTCACTTGTACGGCCTTGTACGGTCACTTGTACGGACTTGTACGGACAACTCCCCCTTAAACCATTCCTCAACCTTCTTCAGTCTCCATCACTTACTTGTAACCCCATTTCTTATTTGGTTCAACACTCCCCCTCAAGCTTGATCAAGGGAACCGGTCAAGCTTGGATGTCATGAGATCTTCCTCATTAAAAACCTTGCCAAAGAAAACCCTCCTTAGGGATAAAACCTTAGCAAGGAAAAGAGTAAAGACCTCATGACAAGAGGAACTAGTTGAGCCTGGTAAGATCACTGAGTCCCAATCTGTGATGAATGGACTCAAGTGTCTTCTGTCTTGGAGCCTTAGTGAAAACATCTGCCAACTGATCTTCACTCCGTGTGTAACAAGGTAAGATCACTCCTTGGACTATCATCTGCCTCACCTTGTGGCAGTCAACCTCAATGTGCTTGGTTCTCTCATGAAACACCGAGTTGGAGGCAATGTGGATTGCTGCTTGATTGTCACAATGCATGGTCATTGGTGTGGACTGGTTTATCTCCAAGTGCTTCAGTATTCCTTTGATCCACACTAGCTCATTAGTCAGCTTCAACATGGCCCTGTACTCAGCTTCAGCACTTGAACATGATACCACCTTCTGCTTCTTGCTCTTCCAAGTAACCAAGTTCCCACCAATGAATGTGCAATAGCCAGTGGTTGACTTCCTATCAGCTCTATCTCCAGCCCAATCAGCATCACAGTATCCTACTACTTCAGTGCTCTTGTTACACCCCATCCACACTCCTTGTTCTGGTGATCCATTTAGATACATCAAGATCCTGTTCACCATGTTCCAATGATGCTCCTTTGGTCCTTGCATATGTTGGCTCACCTGATTCACAGCAAAACATATGTCAGGACGTGTAATGGTTAAGTAGATCAACTTACCAACAAGCTTCCTATAGAGCTTGGCATCTTCAAATGGCTGGCTATCTTCAATCTCCCCCTCACGTGGCACCTTATATCCATCTTCCAAAGGTGTCTTCACTGTCTTTCCTCCAAGTTTACCTGCATCTTTCAAAAGATCAAGTGTATATTTCCTTTGTGAAAGAAACAAGCCTTCCTTGGATCTACATATCTCAATTCCAAGGAAGTATTTCATTTCACCCAAGTCTTTAATCTCAAAAACAGACTTTAAGAAGTCCTTGGTGGATTGAATTCCATCCTTGTCACTTCCTGTGATGATGATATCATCAACATATACAAGAAGAACTACAATACCTGATGGAGTGGTCAAGGAGAAGAGAGTGTGATCTAGTTCTGACTTCTTGAAGCCTCTTCCATTCAGAGTTGTGCTCAACTTGGTATACCATGCTCTAGGAGATTGTTTAAGACCATATATAGCCTTCTTCAGCCTTAACACATTCCCATCTTTGACCAAGTGCTCAAGACCCGGAGGAGGATGCATATAGACTTCATCTTCAAGTTCTCCTTGCAAGAAGGCATTCTTCACATCCATTTGCCAAAGGCCCCATTCTAAATTCACAGCAAGAGAAAGCACTATTCTGATTGTATGGAGCTTGGCAACTGGGGCAAAAGTATCAATGTAATCCTCTCCATAGGTTTGAGTAAACCCCCTTGCAACCAGTCTGGTCTTCTTCCTATCAATCTTTCCATTTGCAAGATACTTGATGGTGAATATCCATCTGCTTGAAACAGCCTTCTTCCCTTTTGGCAGTCTACTCTCATACCAAGTATCATTCTTGATCATTGCATCTGCCTCAGCACCAACTGATTCTCTCCATTCCTTGTCTTGCATAGCTTCTTCATAGGAACTAGGTACCTTGCTCTCATCCAGACTAGACATGAAGGCACAGTGATCTTCAGGGTAATGCGTCAGTGAACAAACAACTTGAGCAGGATGCTCAACTGCTTGTGCATTGTAGTATACCCGAGTATTAATCCAGTTGGAGGGAGGATTCCTTATCCTTGTACTTCTTCTCAATGGTTGAGCCACCTCAGGTTGTTCCTCCTCAATTTCCTCTTCTTCCTGGTTCATAGTTTCACCTTCCTCATCTTCATTTCCTTGATCCACACCTTGATCATGTTGTGAACCTGATTCCTCCTCATCCTGATCATGAGCATTAGGTTCATTTCCCCCCTCATGGTCAAGGTGGGGTTCCTGATCATTCACAGTAGTGGTAGATGGACCTGGTTGTTGATCACCCCCACTCTTCTGATCCTGAGATAAGTTAACCCCAAGGCTCTCCAAAATGATTCTCAAGCTTGCTGCCTTATTAGACGCCAAATCTTTTAGTTCTGCTAGGTTCTTCTCTTCATAGTACCCTCTTTCTTCTACAAACTTCACATCCCTTGATATAAGCACCCTCCTGGTCACTGGATCATAACACTTGTACCCCTTTTGAGTTGATGAGTAACCAATGAACATCCCCTTTGTACTCCTTGCCTCCAACTTGTTCCTTAATTCTCCTGGTTTGTGAACAAAGCAGAGACACCCAAAGACTCTGAGATGATCTAGTGCTGGTCTACACTTGTTCAAAACCTCAAATGGTGACTGATCTCCAAGGATTTTGGTTGGAGTCCGGTTGATTAAGTAACAAGCAGTGGCCACACCATCACTCCAGAATCTCTTTGGCACATTTGCTTGGAACATCATGGACCTAGCCACTTCCATGAGATGTCTATTCTTTCTCTCGGCTACTCCATTCTGTTGTGGGGTGTAGGGACAGCTTGTTTGATGAAGAATTCCATGCTGAGATAGGTGCTGCTTGAAGGCTTGACTTGTGTACTCTCCACCATTATCTGATCTAAAAATTTTAAGCTTTGCATTAAAATGGTTAGTCACATAAGCCTGAAAGTTTCTAAATGCATCAAGCACCCTATCTTTAGATGGAATCAAGGTTATCCAGGTGTATTTCGATTTTTCATCTATGAAAGTGACAAAGTACTTATGGTTTTCCCTAGACAAACAAGGAGCAGTCCAAACATCTGAATGTATTAAATCAAAGCAGTGATCATAGATAGTAGTGGACTTTTGGAAAACAGTCTTACAATGCTTGCCTAAAATACAAGCTTCACAATCATTATTTTCAAAGATAACACCTGGAACCATTAAGTTTAAAGCTCTAACATGAGGATGTCCTAGTCTAGCATGCCACAAAGCATTCTTATTTAAAGCAGAAGCAGAAACAGAAGTAAAAGAACAATTAGGTAAAGAAGTAAGCTCTTCAAGTAAGTAAAGATCTCCTTGTGTAACTCCTTTCCCAATCACACGGCTGCTCTCAATATCCTGAAACTTCACATCATTAGGACTGAAGATAACTCTACATTTTAGATCATTAGTGCACTTCTTAACTGATAACAAGTTTGATGTAAATTCAGGCATATAAAAAGCTCTAGATTCCTTATCAAACAGTTTCAATTTGCCTATACCCCTTATTGGAATCCTATCACCATTAGCAATCATAACATGTCCATGAGCAGGCTCTATATCTTTAATAAGACTAGTATCACTAATCATGTGATGTGATGCACCTGAATCAACTATCAATGGTTTAGACATGCTACAAGCACTAAGAGATAGACCAGCAATCCTAGATTGAGTATATGCATCAGTTTGATCATAAGGACTAGTAACTTTAAATGTACCAAAAGAATACCCCCTGAGGTTACCAAAGTTGTTACCATTGTCTTTGAGCATCTTGATGAGAGCATCCATTTCTGATCTCCGGATGAACTCATGCTCATTTGGACGGTTGGCTGGTTGAGAAGTGTAGGTCACCAATGCCTTGTTCTCACCCCCTTCACGTCCTTCATTCTCTTGTGCCCGGTTTGATGGCCCAGCTCCACTTATCCCATGCTGATCACTTCCTCCATAACTCACGTTTGCCCTTGCCTCTCTATCCTTCAGAAACTTGTTTGGTTTGAGATGTGGGTGAAGGATCCAGCACTGGTGCTTCTTGTGACCTTGTCTCTTGCAATGATCACAGTTTCCATTGAACCTCCTTTCCTCATACTTGTTCACCTTGTTGGCCTGTGGTCCTTCAGCTTGATTAGCCAAGGTAAGCTCTCCTTTCCTCCAAAGAGTCCCAATGACCCTTGTTCCTTCTGGATTTGCGAGCACACTTCTTCAAGAGATGGGAGCTTCTCTGATCTTAGGATGTGCTTAATGAGATCATTGTAGCTTGAGTTGAGAGTAAGGAGTAGGCCAAAGACCTTATCCTGCTCACGTCTCTCATTCAGCTCATCCGGATCAGTAGTGCTAGGCCTTAGCATTTCAAGCTCAGACCATAAAGCTCTAAACTTTCCCAAGTGTTTGGTGAACTCCATATCCTCCTGAGCTAAGTTGTTGATAGCTCTCTTGATCTCAAACACCCTGGTAAGGTTTGAGATGTTTCCATATACCTTTTGAAGTGTTTCCCATAGATCTTTAGCCTTCTCACAGTAGCTATAAGCCTCCAAAATCGATGGATCCAGTGAGCTTTGGAGAATGGATATCACAAGCATATCCTCTTGCATCCACTTCTCTTCATCACACGTGACAATCTCCTTGTCACCTTCATGAGTAATGATCCTGGGAGCTCCATCTTCAAGGATGTGGTTCCACAAGCCCTTACTCCCCACGGCAGTCTTCACTACCCTCGACCAAAGGAGATAGTTTCCCCCTTTCAAAGTAACCGGAATGATAGTAGTCTTGGTGTTCTCCATCTTGAATCTTCAAAGTGTTCTTGCGTCTTCAAAGTTACAACCCAGATTCAAGAGAACCTGGCTCTGATACCATGAAAGAATGAGTAGAATCTGAGTATGTAAAGGTAGAATAGAGTAGAATAGAGAGATTAGAAGAGATTAAGAGAGAGAGTAAGAGATTAGGAGACGATTTGTTCAAGAACCCATTTGGGAGCTCAAGAACACTTGAGAGAAAAGAAAAGAGACTCGAATACTTGCTTAACATTAATGAACCGGGGTTACAAATATATAGGAGAGTTTATGGACAACAATCAACGGCTAATAGATAAGGTTTCAACCCTAAGCATGTGGAGTCAAGGCCGGAGGAGCGTCTAATTTGAAATGCATGGAGGAGAAGCTTTGCACGCTTGATGCCTTTGGCATCTTGACCAGATGCTCTTAGCCAGCCTGTCCAGGCGCGGACTAACCTTATCCCTAAGGTTCATTGCACTTGGACGAGTGGTGAGGTAAGTGAAGGTTGATCACACGCGGGTAACTTCTTTTCACTCTTACCCGGGTTAACTTGGCTTCTCCTCTTGCCTTGGTGCACACTCAAGTTGTACGGTCACTTGTACGGCCTTCTTGTACGGACTTGTATGGTCACTTGTACGGACTTGTACGGACAACTCCCCCTTAAACCATTCCTCAGCCTTCTTCAGTCTCCGTCACTTACTTGTAACCCCATATCATAAAGGCTGAAACTTCAAAGAGGATGGCTCAAGAAGATAACCAGACAAGTGGTCTGAAGAATGAAGACAAGTGGGTTCAAGAGGACAAGCAAGCACTTGAGATCATTCACAACTCTCTTTCAGAATCTATCTTGGAAGCTTATTCATATTGTGAAACTGCCAAGAGCCTATGGGAGAGTCTTAAAATTGTTTATGGGAATCTCTCAAACCTGAGCCGGGTATTTGAAGTCAAGAGGATCATCAACAACTTGAGCCAGGAAGAAGTAGAGTTTAAGCAGTACTTTGGCAAGTTCAGAAGCTTATGGGCAGAGATGGATGTGCTTAGACCTTTCTCAGTGGATCCAGATATCATAAGGGAAAGATGTGAACAAGACAAGGTCTTCAATCTTCTCATGAATCTGAATCCATCCTACAACCAGTTGATCAAGCATATTCTGAGAGAAGACAAGCTTCCTAACCTTGACAGCGTGTGTGCTCTAGTTCAAAGAGAACAAATATCTCAAACTCTCTTTACAAGGGAACATAAACCAACTTTCAAGGACAAGCAGAGGATGGTGTTGTTTCCTGGATACAAGAAGGCCAAGAAAAGACATGTCAGGAAGAAAATCAAACCAAGCTGGTTTGATTTCAGGTCTGGTGGAATGAAACTCAAAGTTGAAGTGGATGATCAACCAGGTCTTAAGGGTGCATCTATGTACTCAGCATTCACCAGTGATTCTAATGAAGGAGAAAATTGGAGCAAGTCTGTGATCAATGATGGTCCCATCAGAATGAGTGATATAGAGCCACTGATCAAAGCAGCCAAAGCCATTATATCCTCAAAGAAGTCTGGTACACATTCCCTTATCTCTAAGCCAATCATAATAGATTCAGGAGCTAGTCATCATATGATTAGTGATAGGAATCTCATTAGTGATATTAGGCCTGCCTTAGGGAATGTTACAATAGCCAATGGAGATAAGGTGAAGATAGAAGGAATAGGGAACCTTAAGTTGTTTGATAGAGAATCCACTGCCTTCTATATGCTTGGGTTTGCTTCTAACTTACTCTCAGTGAAAAAGGCCACGGTTGACCTGAATTGTCAGGTGGTTTTTAAGCCTAATGATGTTGAGTTACAGGACCTTAAGACAGAGAAGGTGATTGGAGAAGGCAACAACAAAGATGGGTTTATACCATCTCCAAAAGACTAAGCTTTCTTACTCTTCTCCTTCTACTCCTTTATGCATGAACAGTACTAATCTATGTGATAGCACTACTTGGCATGCTAGACTAGGTCACCCACACCCACGAGCATTAGGACTCATGATGCCTGATATGTCATTTAGTCATTTGGAATGTGAAGCATGCATCTTAGGAAAACATTGCAAATCTGTGTTTCCAACATCAGTAACTATCTATGAAAAATGTTTTGACTTAGTTCATTCTGTTGTTTGGACCTCTCCATGTCTGTCTAGGGATAATCACAAGTATTTTGTATTGGGAATAAGAACTAAATATTGATATGAAGAAAGAATAAAGGAGATAAGGCAAAAGAATGAATCAAGCTAGCTTATTCGGTACAGTTTGACCTAGTCAAGACCAGAAGTGGAGTGCAAGGCAAGCAAGGGTTAGGGCTGAACAAACAGTGAAGAACAAGGCTTCTGGAAGCTCTTGTGACTGTCTAGAACAAGAGAGATACGTTGGAGAAGAAGCCAAGAAGAGATCACATGCAGCCTTAAGGAATTCAAAATAAAGAGCTGTCACTTTCACTCTTTGGCACCTTCTGCCCTGTCTTCTTCTGCTCAGCCTTTCTTTATTCTTTATTATTGTCTATATATGTAGTAACCACAAAATTAGTTCAGGCAAGGAGAGTGAATCTCCATTTTCTCTCTACAATCTCTCTCTCTCTTTATTCTGCCCAGAAATGTGTTCTTGAGTTCATCTCTCTAGTTCTTCACTCATTCTCAACAAAACTCGACCATTCTCTTCTATTCTCATCATACTTTCATAATTCTAACATGGTATCAGAGCTTTAAGCTCCTAACCTTCTTTAAATTCCGCAAATCTACTATGTTCTTTCTCTGTTTTACTCTGGTTTTGCTCTGTTTTACTTTGTTCTACTCTGTTTCTCTTTCAAAATTCTCTGTGTTCTTTACTCTCAGAGCATCTAAGTTCCTCACCTCCTTTGTTTCTCTAATTACTCTCTTATTTTCCCATTTCCATCCACAAATCACATTCTGTTTCTTGTTTTCAAAATTTTTGTGTTCTAAATATTTATCCACTGGACAATAGCTTTAACCATTGGGTAAAAGAAATCTAGCCATGAAAATGAAGAAAATAAGTCTTATTCCAGTAACCCTTGAGGGTTCTAACTACTTGGTATGGTCAAGAGTGGCCAGAGTTACCTTGGGGAGTCATGGACTTTGGGACAGCCACATCATGAAGGTTGAAACTTCAAAGAGGATGATTCAAGAGAATAGTCAGGCAATTGGTCTGAAGGATGAAGAAAAGTGGGTCATATAAGACCAACAAGCACTTGAGATCATCTACAACTCTCTCTCAGAATCTATCTTGGAAGCTTACTCACATTGTGAAACTGCCAAGGATCTTTGGGAGAGTCTTCAAAATGTGTATGGGAATCTCTCCAACCTGAGCCGTGTGTTTGAAGTCAAGAGGATTATCAACAACCTGAACTAGGAGGAAGTGGAGTTCAATCTATATTTTGGCAAGTTAAGAAGCTTATGGGCAGAGCTGGATGTTCTTAGGCCCTTCTCCTTGGATCCAGAGGTCATAAGGGAAAGATATGAACAAGACAAAGTATTCAGCCTTCTCCTGAACCTACATCCATCCTATAACCAGTTAATCAAGCATATTCTTAGAGAAGACAAGCTCCCTAACCTTGAAGGCGTGTGTGCTCTTGTTCAAAGGGAACAAGTATCTCACACTCTCTTTAAAGGAGAAAGGAAGCCAGATTTTTCTGTAAAAGATATGCACAGCAAGCAAGGAAGGATTGTGCTGGTACATGGATACAAAAAGGCCAAGAAAAGACATGTCAGGAAGAGAACCAAGCAAAGCTGGTCTGATACCAGACCTGCTGT
>CAJHQQ010005013.1:0-21414 GCA_905132885.1 Moricandia moricandioides | reverse complement strand
CGCGCGTAGCACGGACTACGCTCTAGTTATTCTAGTAATTGAAATTCATTAACTTTGGACGAGTAGTGCTTTCCTAAAAAATGATAACTATTTTTGGGATCAACTCATCTAATCTATTAAATTAGAGTCTTATTTTTATCTACTACTAACAAGTCATAGTAGGATCACTTAAAGAATTAGTTAATATGACATATTTGATTATTTATATTAATAATAAACCAACTCTAAATTTAAATTTTACTTTTTAATTATAACAAAATATGTTGAGAAAGAATCTAACAAATTAAAAATTTAAATATTTTTTTAGAAAATAACACATTAATAAATTTTGTAATTAGTAATATAATATTATTATAAATCAATGTTAACTAAGATTTTATTATAAAACAAGAAAATAAAAATTATATACTGTTTTTTATAAATTCTATAAATAAATTCTGGATTATATAAAAATAGCAGTGTTACATGAATTAAATATGATAAAATTATATTAAATAGGTAATTTTAATTTTTTATTTTTTTATTTTTTAAATTTCTAAATTTTTCATTTAAATAAATTATCACTCATCATTAAAATGGGTAAAATTCTTAAACTATATAATATTTTGATACAAAATAAATGTATCAACATAAGTTAAACTTATACGTATATATATCTACAATTTTTTATTTATTTTGAAACTCTCAACAATATATTTTTAAAAATGTTTGTATACAAAAATATAATAGTGTATAATAAACTTTAGTTCATATACTATTTAAAAATATGTTATTAGAGAACTATAAAATTTTAGTAATTCATTTAAAATATTAATGAAAAATACAATTAAATTTTAAATTTATTTGTATTTTAACTATAACAAAATCTATTGAGAATTGTTTTTCAAAAAATAGTACCAAAAAGTTTAATATTTTATTTATAAAATACTAGATTAGATGTAGTCACAAAAAAAAATTCAAAATTCATTTAATGTTCCAAATTCAAAAATAGTTGTGTAATTTTGCAAAGTTTTCTTGACAAAATATAAAACTTTGAAAATAAATATTTAAACTCAAAAATCATAATATTGAAAAGTTTACACAAGATAAAATCATAAATAATAAAAATATCTTTTTGAAATGCACCACGAAAAAATATTTATATATTTTGTAAAAATTAAAATAATCTAATATTTTGAAGTCTTAATTTTTGTAAAAATAAAACTTAATATCATAACATCCAAAAAATATCCTATATCAATGAAATTTACTCAAATAATATGATAGATACTAGTATGTATAAAATTTACTAAAACAATAAGGCCATATTATTTAAACAAAACAGTTTTTTACTTATAAATCCCTTAAAATACTAAAATTATATATGTTAAATTATATTTTCTTATACATAACATGTAAATTGAAATGATCTTGAATATTTCTTTTATATATAATATAAATAAATAAAATTTAAATATATTATATGTAAAATGTATAAATTAAAGAAAAAAGCATATTATGAAAATGTTCTCTATTTGATTATTTCATATGGTTATTTTCTTGTACCTAACTCGAAAATATATTAGTAAGTAATAAAAATTAATAACAAAGTAATTTTTTAAACAAATCACTATATATTAATAATATTGAATAAGAAATATAAACAATACACAATATCTAACACTAATATAAAATTATATTTATAATAATATCTAATACATTTATAAAATAGAAAAATATCCGCACGGACGTGCGGGTTAAAATCTAGTTTAATAATTAAAAGGCGTTACTTTATAAAGTTGTTACCACTTTGACCAATCATTTACCCATTATTCCTAATTTATCTCTCGTGTATTATGGAATAATTCGAGACTATGTGTGCTACTTATTATAGAGAATAAAATTATGTTAATTTCTATATTTTGCATCTACAGAAATTAGTTATCTTAGAATTTTATTAATTCTAGAGATTTAATCCAATTTTTTATTGCAATTTATTCACATTGTTTAAATTATTTAATATGTGATATACATTTATATTTCTGATTTGTTTTAAACGTTGACTAATATTGATAACATGAAAATAAATACGATGAGTCGACATCTCATCTTGGTAGTGGTCTGCCATATATGATCATGTGTACTATATATATTGGAATTCTGATTTTTATATGAATATCCACAATCTATTTACACCGGTTGTGGTAGAGGTAATATTGGTTACAAATCTAGTGAGTTGACACACCGATTTAGTTCGGTAGTGGTCTGCCACATGTGATTGAGCCAAGTGTTGATAGTTATCATACTATCACATTAATGACAAAAAATATAAGCACAAGACAAATAAAGGAAAAAAAACGATGAAACTCAAATTTTATGTGGCATGGATAGGACCATAGTGAAAAGTAGAGAAGTATCTAAGAAAAAATAAGATATTTTTATCTTGAGAATACTTCTAGCTGAATTATAAACAATGTTGAATCTTATAAATTTTTTTATGCCAAGTGGTTGTGCATAGAAACAAAGAGAAAATCAACGATTTATTTAAAACCTCCATTAACTTCATATAAGTGAAGTACTTAAAAAGAAGTTTAATGGTTAGTCACAAGTGTGACATGATTAGCCAGTTTAATGGTTAGTCACAAGTGTGACATGATGAGCCACTAGAATGACACATTTCTTAGCATTGCTAACAAATTTCATAGTGATATTGGCAATGCT
Organism: Moricandia moricandioides; assembly: GCA_905132885.1. Classification (NCBI taxonomy): domain Eukaryota; kingdom Viridiplantae; phylum Streptophyta; class Magnoliopsida; order Brassicales; family Brassicaceae; genus Moricandia; species Moricandia moricandioides. Next base: position 18,714 of record CAJHQQ010005013.1, on the reverse strand, counting down.
TAGATAATGAGAAATTTTTTCATAACGACTTGACTGCAGTTGATATGTATAAACAGCTTTTCAAGTCAAAATGATTGAAAAAGAAAAAAATGTTTAAAATATACAAAGTTGGATTTGTAAAATCAACTCTCAAAACTATGTACATAGTTATGACAAAAGAGGCAAGGTAATGTGAACAAAATGAAAGAGAAAGAGAAAATGACATTATCGTCAAAACTACTCTTTATTCATTAGAACGTAAGAGTGATATATATTTTTCTTTAAAAGTAGAAAAAAATATTCTTAAGAAATGATGACTGTAAATATGCACGATTATGAGTAATTTCATGAAATGTGGGGAAAACATGTCTTGCAACGACAAAGAATCCACATGAACTTTGCAAAGGTAATGTACATTTGTATAAATACCTTAATGTGTGGGGATGCATAGCAAAAAAGTGCAATATCACCTTTTAAAAAAAGACCACAATATTGGTGGCGGTGCTTACCATTTTTTTATTTATAAATCAAATAAACCAGATATTCATGCTAATATAATCATGGAATATATGTATGCGTCTTTCCTAGAATATGAGTTTCTGTAAAACGATAAAAATCTAAAACAAACTCATAAACAAAGTTAAGCCACTTTTGGAATTGAGTGTGGATGAAGCAAAAAAGCTTGTAAGGAAAAATTCTATTGTGAAGATTTTTAAATTATTGTTTTTTTTTCTTGAGAATGAACCAAGAAATTTCAAATTTTCATTTGTACACCAAATGCACCTTCATGGAAGGAAACTATCAATAGTAAAATAAAATTCATTCTGAAAAAGCATATATGGTTCATGACATTTTACTAAACGGTTTTAAAGTCTGAGTTGTAATTATATTTTCAAAAAAAGATTTGAAAATTGGTGGCTTGATCACAAGTATGGTTAGGCTTGCGATGCAAGCTTTATGAAAAAAAATATATTTGGATATCTTGACTCCAAGAATAGTTGTAATTATAATTTTTGGAACGTTGTAGCATTACAAAATATAAAAATTTATATGATGAATTTGAAATGTTATATGGATTTAAGACAACTCCAAAAATGACATGTGATACGCATATATACATCAAACATGTGCTCTATATATATATATATACTTTTTTTTGATATGTAAATCTCTTCGTAAAAAAATGCTTAAACAAACTAAGAATGTTCTTACTGAGGAGTTTGACAATTATGGCATGAGATTACAAAAGGTGATTCTACTAATATATATAGTATGAATCATTGGTCTCAAACTCATATGCAAAAATGATATTTGTGAGATTAAAAATCTAATTAAGCATAACTAAAAGTATAGAACACTTAACAAAGTCATCTAAGACTGAATCTGGTGGACTATGTACATATACTAAGTCAGCACATGAGTAATCCAAGTTGTAAACACGGGAAAATTATAACTAAATACTTGAGCTTCATAAAAGTTATAGTTATCATGGTAAAGACACGATAATCTTGAAAAGATATAACTATGTTAATTGGCTATCCAGTTCTAGAAATTAAAGGTCCACAAGTGGATTTGTCTTTATGTTTGATAGTTATAACACATCATTAAAATTTTCTAAATTAATTATGTGAAACAAATTTTGAGAAATATGCTAAGAGCTTTTGATAACTAAAGAAACTAAATGTTTCAAAATTTGGTTAAAAATTTCATGAGGTGATGAAAATTAGTGATCAAACACTAAATTTTATGTATAGTGTTATTAGTATCTTTTAAGAAGATGACATACAACCATTGGAAAAGTGATCTCAAACGGATTAATCTCAATTGATTATATCCTATTGAACAACCTATAATGATTGGATTATTAAAGGTGTGTCACGAGATCAAATTCAAAAAACTATCATGAGGAATGGGTGTAATGGCTATGAACTAAGAGAACGATTGGCGGTAACTCTACCTAAATGATTAGAGATCTCAAGAAATAGGTTCAAAGAGAAACTAAGTCAAACTTAATCAACCAAAAGCACGGTGAGACTTCGGTCTCTACTCAGTTCCTAAGATGATTATACAATGCTACTTGTATGTTGTTGAGGATAAGCGTTTGCTTTTAGTGATTTCAGTCCATAGCTTTGAGATATAAGTGGAGTAGTACAAGATACTCCCCTAAGAAAACTAATGGAAAATTACCTTTTGAGTGTGAAATGAGGTCGCTTCTATGAGAATGAAAGTCAAGCTATATTCTCTAAGTTCACTCATGATTTTAGGCATGTTCAAGGTCAAAATGAACACAATAGAGAACCTAACTCTGTGAGAAAATGAAACCGTGGGATAGATATTGTCTCGGTTTACACCAAAGTTCGGGGGGTTCAAGACATCATGTCACCTTCTGGTAAAGTTAACTCGATATCTATTATCAATGATTGTTTCAAATCTGAAAAATGCTACCAACTCATTTGAAATAGATTTTTCTCTTGTACTCTCAAAAATATTTTTGTTGAGTCTTCGTTTCTTTAGAATCATTCCTATTCATGGGGAGTGGGGGGGAGATTGTTGGAACTCAATTTTAATACAAACGTTAAAACTGTAGTTTGTTTGAATGAGAAATGTTTGTCCTAAGATTGTTGCCTAATAACACAAAACGGACAGTGTGGAGAAGTCTAATAACCTTAGACAATTGTAGAGAAATGTGAACTCATACTAAACTAAGCACGCACACCAAGTTGAGTCGATGTGAACTCGGACTTGAGTTCGATTTACATAAGGGTTCATGCATATGGATCATGGTACAACAACCTATATTTTATGTCAAAGTTTGTTTTATGTAATTGATCACTACATAAATGAAAATTTGATTAGAAAAGTAAATAAAAAAGTTTTAGAGAATAAATCTTGGTCACCAAAGTAACAAATCTTTTTAATTTAGTGATTAATTTTGTGGTTAATACCCAAAATTAATGCAATATTTATCTCCACTAAGACTAAAAACGTTTTTTTGCTTTTTTTTCCTAGGCTATATAATGCTCCCTCTCATTCCACTAACACAACGTGAACAACAACAATCTTTTCCACTTTTTCTCTTTATTTGTTATTTGTCAAAAAGAGTAGACAGAGGGGCTGTTCGTTTCTCCATTTGTCATTTTCTTCCAGATGATCCATTTATATGATCCATCTAGATGATCCATCCAGATTTTAGGGGTTGTCCGTTTCTCCATCTAAATAAGCCATCTAGATGAGTCATCTGAATGAATTTTATGTCCGTTTCTTTTTTTTTTCTATTTCCATCTAGATGAGTTTAATAAACAAATTACAAATATACCCCTATTTTGATTTAATCATTTGTTTGATATTAATTTTAACTTAACTCATTTTTATTATTTAGTCTAAAATATATTTACACTAAATAAACGTGTTTTTACGGTGTTAGCGGGAAAACATGTTTTTCTCGTTTTGCAGGAAAATGAATTTTACGATTTTGGCGAAAAACATGTTTAATGGTTTTGGTGGGAAAACACGTTTTGGCAAGAAAATACGTTTTTTGCAGTTTTGGCGGGAAAACGAATTTTTGCGGTTTTGGCAGGAAAACGCGTTTTTTTGCGGTTTTGTCAAAAAAACACGTTTTTGCGGTTTTGGCGGGAAAACACGCTTTTGCAGCTTTGGCAAGAAAACACGTTTTTGCGGTTTTGGCAAGAAAACACGTTTTTGCGGTTTTGGCAAGAAAACAAGTTTTGGCAGGAAAACTCGTTTTTGCGATTTTGACGGGAAAACGCGGTTTGCGGTTTTGGCGAGAAAACATGTTTCGGCGAGAAAACACGTTTTTACAGTTTTTGCGGGAAAACATGTTTTTGCGGTTTTGGCAGGAAAACACGTTTTTTTTTGCGGTTTTAGCTAGAAAACACATTTTTATGGTTTTGACGGAAAACATGTTTTTACGGTTTTGACGGAAAACACATTTTTGCGGTTTTGGCAAGAAAACATTTTTTTGTGGTTTTGGCAGGAAAACTCATTTTTGCGGTTTTGGCGAGAAAACACGTTTTTACGGTTTTGGCGGGAAAATATGTTTTTGCGGGTAAACGCATTTTACGGTTTTTGCGGTAAAATGTGCTTTTACGGTTTTGGCGGGAAAATGCGTTTTTGCTATTTTTGCGGATTTTTTTCTTTTCGTTTTCGGCGGGAAAATATTTTTTGTGGTTTTATCGAAAAATGTATTTTTTATTTTAGTAGTAAAATACGGTTTTGTAATTTTTTGTGAGTGAAAAATGATATTAGCTTTAAGGTTATAATTTGTAAAATGTATAAGGGGTATAATAGACATTATACCATTTAGACAGAACCATCTCCATCCAGATGATCCAAATTGGTTGAGCTGGATGAACTTTAAAATTAAGCCTAAAATTTTAAAGTCATTCAGATGAGCCATCCAGATGGATTGTACTTTTAGTGACTAAACAAACAAAACTCTCATCTCCATCCAGATGACTCACCTGGATGGTAAAACGAACAGGCCCAGAGAAAAAAAAGTTTGCTAGGCTTCTCATTCAAGTGATGTGAATAGAAGAAAGATGCAATATTATCCTGGGACTCTACTCGCGATACAACTGTCACACCACGGGGCAATTTTTGAGTTAAAGAAACAGATTTCAAGTCTTGACTATGCAAAAACTCATTATCTATTTTGCTTGATTCATTGTATTTTTATATTTATTCAATGTTTTTTTATAATTTATCTTATAATTATTCAAATTGTGCCCCTTTATAAATTAAAGTCCTACAAATTCCGCTTCGTCCTCCAAGCACACATAGGAGTACAACCGTCTGCCATCGAAGAGAGTGGCACCCTCATGATCTCTGACAATACATGAGGCCCTATTAACCATTTTTTGGCTTGACCAGGATGAACCCATTTTTCATTTGAGTACATTAGGAACCTATTTGACCTAACCTACTGAGGTTGATCTCCCTTCCTCAGCCAGAATCACATGATTGTTAACCGTTTACCACAGTTCTTCATCCTCCAACGGTTTGGTGATTATAGTAGCATGCATGGGTGTACTTGACTTTTTCAAAGTGGAGCAAGTTTTGTACGTTCCAAATTTTCCATATGATCTAGGAAATGCCCACTTAATCCAATCAGGAATCTCTGGTTTTTTGAAACATTCCAATATGCAATTAATGTTAAGGAAAACAGAGTTGGTGGACAAACCACCCGGGGAAGTGGGATATGAGATGCTTCACAAACCCGCTTGGCTGCAGAGCATGTGAATAGGAAGTGAAAATAGATTCAATTCTATGACAACACACTTCACAGGAGGATCCAAATGAAGTCCACGAGTTCTTATACGGTTTTTGATTTGGTATAGCTCCTGCTAAAGCCTTCCATAAAAATGTTTAAGCTTTGAAGGAGCCTTTACCTTCCATATTTTCATCTATAGAGCTTCTCAATCGGTGGTAGGACCTGAGGCGGAGGAGTCTGCTCCTTATATATCGCATCCAAGAGGCGATAAGCACTTTGGGAAGTGTACATTCCATCCTTCGTAAAACCCCACGCCAACTCATCTTTACCATTTAAGTGAAACTTGGTATCCAAGATGCGTTGAACATCTTCCTTTGCAAAACTGTCAATTATGAGCGGCACATTCCAACTACCAGTATGAGGGTCAATGAGATCAGAGACATGAAAGGTAAGATCGATGTCTCTGTCTTGTCTATATTTCGATGGTCATGGGAAAAACATCCACAATCCAGTTCTTCATCCATACATTGGAATCAGTACCATCACCTATCGATCTCAACAGTCCCTGCTTCAACATCTCACTGCCGTAAATAATGCTTCACCACTCATAAGAGGGTTTGGATCTATTTAGGAAGCGAAATTCGCACTGTCGATTTCTGTATTCGTAGGAAAGTCAAGAAATCATAACTTTCTCTGAGTTCCCAGATTTCTGCTAAGCCATACATCAAGTAATCATCATACGAAAAACAAAAAAAATAAAATAAAAATCGAAGTAAGAATAGAGCAATGGAGATCTTATTCTGAATTTGAATATGAGTGCTACAACAGGTAAAAGCCTCGGCTGCAAGAGCTGTCGGTGTGCTTCCTAGTTTTAACCACCTAAAACCTTAAAACCTAGTTGAGTCACAGCTCGATAACAAGAAATGAAAATTGCCTAAATTTCTCTAAGTGTTGAGTTTGCTGAGAATTTTTGTGTACTCGTGTCCCCTTGCCTTGCCTCTCTTATATATCTCTCCAAGGTCAGTCATCTTTCTTTTTATGCCCATGTTACAAGTCTATCTCCCCGCGGAAATCGTCCTTATCTTCTCGATCTTCAATGATTATCTGGAAATGTAATATTTATCTTCTTTTCCATTTATCTTCTCGGCAAATTAGGTAGACAGTCATTGCATTCGGGCTCATTCGTCTCTTTTGAAATCATAAATGGGCTTTTTGTTGCGTTTTAGTCATTTTTGGTCCGTTTTCTGACATAAGCATTTTTACGATTTCTTTTGGAGAAATCACTTTTTATACAATGTTGGTTTCCGTACCGTTGGTTTTTCGAGAAATAGTAAAGCCGATCGTATAATTGAGATAACATTGATGTTAATTAATCGCTATTGTTTTTTGTAAGATCGACTCGAAGTTTTTACGAGAAGAAAAGTCTTTGCTATTTTTATCGCAAAAATTCAATGAAAACTCCAACCGAGACAAAATGAGAACCAGTCCGGTAAAGACCCGAGGGAGAGAGTGATGAAGAGGATGTGGTCTCTTCACCAATCGGCCGATTTCAAGCCCAAGTCAAGATAAATTACAAGAATGCCCCTGGACGAGTTTTGACCTAGTTTATATGGTTCTAAAATACACAGAGACAAGAAGAGACAACATTTCACTTTTACAGCTTTTAGTAGTTTAGGAGAGAAGATCTGAATGTCTTCAAAGATTTGTATTGGAACCCCATTTATTATAATATGCATTATATTATTTAGTTCATCATGTTTTCTTTGATCATGTATGAGTAATTCACTTGTTAGATTTAATGTTCACAATGGTAATGATGAATTAGCCCCAAAATAGTATTTGCTAGGATGAAGTAATATCAATCTTTGAATTCTGTTTAATGTTTGTGTTCTAGAGTAGCTAACTAGAAACCTGAATGTACGACATGGACAACTACGAAAGTAGGTTCTGTGCCAGAATTGATTCCATTGAGCTAGGTTGTTAGATACATGCGATAGCTGGTCTAATTAACATACTGGACAAACTTCATGTCCGATTAACGTCGATCGACACTAGGACTTAGCCGTCGATTGACGGTACACTTCTCTATCACATACGGGAGTTAGGACAAGAGGAGGTCAGACTAGTTAAAATTTATTATTCTCGCATATTAATAATTTCATGTATCCTATCCACTAACGCTTTTCCATATTTAAATACACTTAGTAATTTAAAAATTTTCCTATTCGTGATAGATTTACAATTAATATATATATATATATATATATATATATATATATATATATACATAATTTGCCTAGCTTAAATATTAGAATTATAATAAATCTATTGTGTGTCCTCGCTCTCTGTGGATTTGATCCCTAAATACTGCAATTTGACATCTCTTGGCAAGAGTAGTTCGCAGGGTTAAATTTATAGATTCCATAATTAAGAATATAAACTTTAACCCGCACACTGTCAAATTTGGCGCCGTTGCTGGGGAGCAAGGATCGCCATTAGATTTATTTTTCTAGGTTTAGTCTAGGATTTTTCATTATTGTAAATTTATTAATAATTTATTTTTGTTGTCTTTCAGGTGCATGCCTAGAAATACCAGAAGCAACAAGAACAAGGAATTACTCTTCTCAGACCCAGTTGTAATCGAACACTCGATCCGCAAAAGATACGACAAGCATCGATCGACATCAGCACTCAACCACCGATCGACGCTTATTCACCAACATCAATCGACAACACCGACACTTCACCGATCGATGGTAGTCCACGAGCTCAGATGGTTGCGACTTTAGTCTTGATCCAAGATGAGAGAGGCGACCTGTATAACCTTGAAGGTCATCTGGGTAATGCAACAGGTCAGAGAATTCACGATCAGGGGTCTGCAATCCCTGAACCATAAGTAGAAGCAGACGCTGCAGTAGCTTGACTTGAAGCTAATGGCCAATCAGCACATCAGACATTGGCAGACTACAATCGTCCAGACCAGTTCTATGCTAATAGATCCACTATTCATCCTCCAGCTTTCCAGAGGAACGACTTTGAGATCAAACCGTCCTTCTTCACACTTTTTGTGCAGACGCCCTACCATGAATCGAGACATGAGCATCCGATGTATCATCTAGAGCAGTTTGAGGATCTTGTTTCTACTATTAAAGCCAATGGACTCCCTGAGAATTATCTGTTTTGTAAGCTCTTCAAGTACTCACTTGTTGGAGAAACTTCACATTGGCTTAATCTACTACCATTAGGATCTCTGACATCCTGGACAGACATCAAGAATGTGTTCCTGCGCAATTTCTTCGATGATGCGCGAGCAGAGGACTTAGGAAGAAAAATAGCTACATTCACACAGGAACCTAGAGAATAATTCAGAAGCTCTTGGTTCAGATTCAAGTCCTACCAGAGAGTCTGTTGACACCATGATTTCAACGAGGTGCAGCTGCTTAGCACCTTCTTCAAAGGTATTGATATGCAATACCAGATGGCTTTAGACCCGGCTAGTGAAGGGAATTTCAACACTAGAAGTTCAGAAGAAGCATCAAGTCTTATTGAGAACTTGGCGTCTGTCAATATCACCAAGAACACTGATTATGAGAGGAAGAAATTAGCTCCAACTTGGTTCAGATTCAAGTCCTACCGGAGAGTCTGTTGACACCATGGTTTCAACGAGGTGCAGCTACTTAACACCTTCTTCAAAGGTATTGATATGCAATACCAGATGGCTTTAGACCCGGCTAGTGAAGGGAATTTCAACACTAGAAGTTCAGAAGAAGCATCAAGTCTTATTGAGAACTTGGCGTCTGTCAATAGCACCAAGGACACTGATTATGAGAGGAAGAAATCAGCTCCAACTTTGAGCAAGGAGCAGATAGATGAAGTTAAAGTAAAGCTGGATAGTGTTAAGAAGTTTCTCAGGAAGTAAGAAGAAGAAGGAGAAGGAGAAGGAGAAGGAGAAGGAGAAGGAGAAGGAGAAGGAGAAGGAGTAAATTTCATTGGTAGAAATGGTTTCTAGAGACAGTGAAATCAGAGCTACAACAGAAATTCTTATGGTGGTACATGATCAACTACAACCAAATTTCACAGCAGCAGAGGCCTGACAACAACCACATGACCTTTGGATCTTCTTATTAGAACACCAGGTCAGTGCATTGATAGGTGATGATTTTTGGCAAGAGGTGAAGAGATAACAACTCCAAGAAGTAGATTTTCGAGTAGAAAGTACTATGTCTTTTGGTAGTTCTTACTGGTGTCGATCGACACCCACTACTGAGCATCGATCGACGGAACCCTCAGAGTTTGTAGCTTCCTATGAGTCTTCGAACATCGATCGACTTCAAGACGTAAACATCGATCGACGGTCTTCAACAGTAGAGCCAGCTCGTCTACCTAATCTGAATGCAAGCATGTTCATCAGACATCCGAGTAGGGAGACTCCAAAACAGAATTCTGATACACCTGAGCCAATGACAACAGAAAGACACTCCAGAAGGAAACATAAGATTCTTAAACATCTGCGCAGAGAAGCAACTGAAAAAGAGATGGATGGCTTTGCCAAAAGAATTTTCAAAATTTCTTTAGATAATCAATTTGATGAAGTGTACTTTACTCATAGATTGTGGATGTTTTTCAGGGAATCCAAGGAAAAATATGAGGACATAGAGTGCATGTTCAATGCCTACAGAGGGAAGCTGAAGCAGAGGATCACTTTCAAGAAGAAAAGTGACCGTGGGAAGTTTGTGATTCCATGTTTTGTCAAAGGCTACGAGTATCCCAATGCCCTCTGCGATACTGGATCAGCAGTCAGCATCATGCCTAGATCTATGGCAGAGAAGCTGATCCTGAAAATGGAGCCTTGCAGTGATTCTATCACTTTTGTGGACTGCTCCAAGGTGAATTCATGAGGGATAGCTAGAGACGTCTTAGTGAAGATTTGCAATGCCTTAGTCCTAGTGGACTTCCATGTGATGGATATTAAGATTGACTGGAACTCTTCCTTACTCCTTGGAAGAGCATCCATGACCACAATGGGAGTTATATGCGATATGAAGACAAACATGTTGTATCTATCCTTAATAGATTCAAATAATTTTTATGAACTTGTTAAAGTCAAGAACAAGGCTACATATAGAATTGGATGGTGACCCAGACTTGATTGCTACATGTTTCTGTGACTATGAGCACAAGGAGGAGTCGGACAACATTTAACTATCGCTCGACACCCACCCTTCGGTATTGATTGACACTCACTATCCTGATTTAGGATATGATCTAGCGGACCAAGAGTATGATGAGGACTACAAGGAAGAAGAAATCATTGAGTATTGTGGTCTTGCCATGGAAGAAGCAATCTTATTGCCACATGCTTCTGTGATTTTGAGCTAAAGAAAGAGTCTGCGGATATAGCATCGATCGACACTCAGCCTCAACAATCGATCGACAATATCAACTTACAAAAATCGGTCGATTGCACATCTCAACCATTGACCGATACTCAAGCCACATATCAGAATGAAGAAGACATTGTCGACACTAGACAACAATACCGTAAGTTGGCACCAGAGCACACCAACCCAGATTTCGCAGAGCTTTACCCAGAAGAAGCAGCTGAGCATGATAAATTTGAAATATGGAAATCTAGAGGCTTCAGCCAGTTGAACGAAACCATAGATCCAGCATCGATAAACAAGCCACGTCCACCATCGATCGACAGTCTCACCGAATATGGATCCAGAGCTTTTGACAGCAACAGTCGGAGAAGATTTCATTGGGAAAAGAGAGATGAGTATGGAGTTTACAGAGATGAGAATGGCAACGCACGACCCATAGATGGAAAAATCATCAATGTGTCTAAGGAGGACATCATGGAGATTCTTGAGAGAGTCAACATGCATGAATATACTCATCTATGTTTGGCAGAGTATGCAGTAGACATTCGCAGAGCCAGACCAAACACAACAACTTATAGCACACAAGAAGTTGACAACATGGTACGTGGAATTTACAGAGCCCAGGAGATGATTACGGATGACTATCACAAGAGGCTTGATGACCTGTACCATCCGTTCAACGACAATATTGGCTGGTTAACCACGTGCATTGAAGAATTGAAGCAGAAGATGGACTACAGTCATTAGATCATTCAAGAATAACACTCGATTAGAGCAGTTAGTCAGCATCAACCGACGACAAGACTTTGCCATCGATCGATAGTCAGCACACAATATTTTGGCAGAGGCCAGAGACGTTATTGGAAGACAAGCTTGATGAAGTTTACCTTTCTCAATACTGGATGAGGAATAGTATCTACCTTAAATTGGATAACATTTCAGAGCCCACAGATGCAAGGCTTAACTGCTGACGGGATTCATTCACACACTCCAGAAAAGGATGAGTACAATGGAGACTGCTCAAATAAGGTTGGACAACCAGAGCAACAGAGGAGAAGAAGCTGTGAGAGCTTCATCAGTGCACGGTTTCAGACAGACAGAGAGTATGTGGATACCTGCTTTCCACATTGATTCGATAAACCACCTTTCTAGTCCAGAAGTCCAAATGTTGAGCTTAAGACTATAACCAAGCGATGAGTGGGAGGCAACCCACTGTATAGTAAGTTTTAATTTGTTCTTTTTACTATTTAGTTATTAATTACGGTTTTTATTTAATTATTCTTGATTTTCAAGGAATGAGTAGAAAAGTTTGAAACCACCATCGGTCGACATCAACACTTCACCATCGGTCAACGGCTTGGATGGTCTACCATTAGTCGACACTCAACACTCATTATTGGTCGACACTCTTTAGGAGTTTGGTAACTTCATCTTTATCTCTACCTTTTACTTATGATTAGGTTTTCCCTTAACCAAACAGACATGATAACACTAGAGACAATGTCATTTAATTTTGGGGGAGTTTGATAATGATTTTCTTTATTTTGAGCTTTTACTTAGGTTTTTTTGAAACGTTTTTATTGTGTCAAGAAGGGGATTATGAGAACTTATTTATTGACTAACCACATTATAACACCGCTCTTAGACTTGTTGATTACAGAGATTACTAGAGATTCCAAAGTGGATCATCCTGCCATTACATCGCACTTACTAAGAAAGTTTGAAGGAACCAAAGCTGATCTCCAAACTAATACTGACTATTTTGCTTGCTTTGGGGCTTGGCATACACCGGATCAGATTCCTTCTGCAAGTTTGCAAGGTAAAAGTCTATGTGCTTCTGATTCCTTTCCCTCTCTCTTCAGCATCTAAAAAAAAGAGAGAGAGAAAGAAAGAAAAGATTGAAATAATTTCCTGGAAGATGCAGAGAGGTGGGTAAATTACCTATGAGCTCATTATTCTAATTTAGAAAGGAATGATCACACATTGTTGGAAGCGAGGGATATGTACATTACTGATAACAAGATGGATTGTATCATCATTATTGTCCATTAAGTTTGAGATTTAAAAATTTTATGAGAGAATGTAGGGAGGAAAGGGATCATGAAAGACTTTATACCTACGTATGCAGATTTATAGGAGTTGAGCCCATGTGTCATTTCATCGATATTTCTAAAGTAAAGCCTGCACTTTATATTTATGCAAAGAAATGAGATCAGTAGAGGGGTGAGTTAAATTAGTACTTGTTGAGTTTCTGACAAAATGGATTTGGTTGTTATACTAGGATATGGCATATAGAGTTCCTCTTGATTAACATTATTTGATGTGGTTTCAATATAGTAGGGGTAATAGTCATACTGATACATTATGAAGCACTTAGGGATCAAATCCACAGAGAGCGAGGTCAAACAATAGATTTATTATAATTCTAATGGTTATGCTAGGCAACCTATGTATAGATGTTTTAATTGTAAATCTATTAGGAATAGGAAAATATCTAAATTACTAAGTGTATGCAAATATGGAAAAGTGATAGATCTAGGGTTTCTGGATAGTTAATTATAATGGATATGATGCATGGAATTATTAATATGTGAGATCAATAAATTCTAACTATTCTGACTTCCTCTTGTCCCAACTCACGTATGCGGACAAAGAAGTGTACGTTGATTGACGGTTAAGGCCTGTGTCGATCGACGCTAATCGGACAGGAAGTTCGTTCACTATGTTAATTATACCAGCTCCGCATATATCTAACAACCTAGCTCAATGGAATAAATTCTTGCACATAACCTACTCTTGTAGTTATCCATGTCCTAAGTCTAGGTTTCCAGCTTAGCTACTCTAGAACAGAAGCATTAAACACAATTCTAAAGATTGATATTACTTCATCTTAGCAATCCTATTTTGGGGCTAAGTAATCAATAACATTATACTTGTTGAGTTTCTGACAAAATAGATTTGGTTGTTATACTAAGATAGGGCATATAGAGTTCCTCTTAATTAACATTATTTGATGTGGTTTCAATATAGTAGGGATAGTCATACTGATACATTATGTGAGTCTCAGCTTTTCAAACCTCTTTCACAGACTACCTTTGTTTTGCTTGAGGACAAGCAAAAGGTTAAGTCTGAGGGAGTTTATAGGACCTGATATTTACCACTTTTAGGCTAGGATATCAGCCCTATTTATAGTCTATTATATATGTTTGGAGTCTGCTTAGAGTATTTTTAGGTCCATGCACGTTCTGGAGAATTATGGAGATTATGGAGCTTTCTAGAGCATTTATAAGAGATATTCAGTAGTTGTTCACATTCAGCTCAGTATGAGACGAAGTCAAGCATGACCATCGATCTACGGAGCATCCTTGCTATCGATCAACAACCCACTCGCAGAGTATTGGCCAACTTCAAGCCGCGAAGTCAAGAAAAATTACAAGAATACCTTTGGATGAGTTTTTACCTAGTTTATATGGTTCTAAAACATAGAGAGACGAGAATAGACCCTTTTACTTTTACAGCTTTTAGTAGTTTAGGGGAGAAGATCTGAACTCCTTCAGAGATTTGCATTGGAGCCCCATTTATTATTTTATGTATTATATTATTTAGTTCATCATGTTTTCTTTGATCATGTCTGAGGAATTCACTTATTAGATTTATGGTTATCGCCACCATCCGAGAATTTTGCCAAGTTTCAAAGGAGGTGGAGTTTTGAATGCCGAGACATGGAGAAAGCGCTGATGCTCCCCCTCTTGGTTACTTTACGTTTTACAAGGCGCAACTTATATTTATGTTTTATAGTTTCCTATCCCGGAGGTCATAATTCCATTTTTAGACCGCTTCGAATTATCGATAAGCTAGCTTTTCCCTGATGGCCTACAACATCTTGTTGGACTTTTGTTTCTGGCCTACGGGTGAGGGATGGACTTAAGTGTTGACTATCTTGAGGCTTTTCTGTATTTGTAATATACGAGTTTGCCACTCCGGTACTGTCTCAAGCCGAGGAACCATATCTCGGAGGTCAAGCGTTTACGTCTAATTTTCACAGCTGGCATAAACATTACTTCTTCGTGCGTATAGATATCGCCTAAGTTTTGGAAGAATGCATCCCCATTTTTAGGCGTAGATGGGGTCCCAAGGGTATTGGTTGGATACTTTGGTCGTTCCTCTTTTTGCGGATGTCTGACCACTTATCTATTTTCTTTATTTTGTAGTTGTCGATCCTCTTCCCCCGTTTCCTGTGGACGTGCCTACTGTTAGGGATATTCTATGTGGTGGTCCGTTTTACTGGGGTTATTTCTCTCCAAAACGAGTTTGAGTGGTTGAGTATCATCAGGCTCAAGCTTGACCTTACATGGTAGTATATGAAGATTTGGTTCCGGTCATGGATGAATTTGTTCCATATGATATTTTTGCTATGAGGGAGAGGGAAATGTCCCCCAAGAACAAGCAAGTTCCACTGATGAAGGCGATGTTGCATATGAGGGGATGGAACTTTGTACGGACGAGTAGTTCTGACACATACAACCTCGGGATGGAAGCGGTACCATTCAAACCCCGATACCGTCATTTGGAGGTGGATACGACCTTGATGCCAACCTTGCCTCACTCAACGTTCCCTCGGGTCAGCCCGCAGCCAACAAAGAGCCTGATAGTTTTCATATTTGGTTTGATTTTGTTTATTGAGTTCACCCTCTAATACTTTAAAGAACTCTCCGCAGGACATGTGAATTATGAGGCTCTTAGGGCGAGCTGTTTATAAGCTTGGACGGCACGGTTTAAGGTCGAGATGACCGAGAAAGAGATTGCCCATTTGAATAGAAAAGATTAGGTAGCTCTCTCTATGAGATGGATCTCGAGCTGGAGCGAGCTTCTAGTCTTCGTTGTGCACGTCGAGCCGGACGGAGGGAGATGGCCTCGATCCTGAACGATCACTCGACTCAGTTTACAGCTGACTTTGGAGAATTTAAGCATGTGCATAAGTCCTTTGGGGACTATAACGAATGCCAAGGTTCCGTCGGTTTTTGTGACACAAACATGCTGACGACTACGACTTCATGACTGATAAGACGAAGATGTCAAAGCATTTGGCCAACCACGCCAATACGAAGTTGTTGATCCCTCATCTCAAAGGGAAAATTTGGGAGTACTGGCCGATCCCTATATATTTGACTCGGAGTATGTCGGACCTGCTGCTCCGAGAGAGGATGTTGAGGTGGATCAGGTTCCAGCTCCACTCGGCGTTAGTGATTACTCGATCTCGGGAAACTTTTTTATAGCCCGTGAAGGGTGATTGTACTTGAAGGTAGCATGTTCCCTTTCATGTTATGCTATGTTCATGTAACGTACTTCACCCCTTGGGGCTTTTTTGAATATATTCCCGTTTCGTAGATTTTCTTTTTAACGGACAAAGCGTCAATGAGAATGAAGGAGTGTGAGTGTGTTCCTCATTTCTTTCATTCTAGAAGATCGTGATACTTGTAGTTGTGTTAGGACTGAGATTTTCGAGATGTAGGAGTATTGAGAAGGTTATGAACATCCAAGTATCAACAAAGAGGCAAGTTTTTGTATCTCGTATCAATGATACTATGTCTTTGATAGTTAAGAGTGGAGTTAGGGTAAGACCTAGTTTTATTTTTGTGCCTGGAGTATGCGGGATCGATCCCTCCTTGCTTGACTCATTTACGATTTCAAACTGATTTCGTTTTGGTATTGAAATCTGCGATGAGTTCTTGGCTTATGTGATTTGCATCAATCGGATTTTAAGTATTGATATAGCCTATTTATTACTAGTTTAGGTCATGTCATAGGCTCTATTTAGGGTCTATTATGTGTGTCTAGACTATGTTTTAAGGTCTTTACAGGTCCAGATACATTTTGGAGATATATGGAGATACTTGGAGCTTTTGGAATATTTAGAGAAGAGAAGAATCCGTAGCTGATCATTGAGAGAGTCGAAGTACAAGACTGTCATCGATCGATGACACTATCTTGGTGTCGACCGATGGTACAAGACCAAGATCGATCGATGTTGCTCACTTGCCATCGATCGATGACCAATTCGCAGACAGCCGATCTCAAGCCCAAGTTAGAGACAAATGACGAAGATACCCTCGACGAGTTTTGACTAGATTTTAGGATTCTATATTTATACTTTATGTATTACACACACAAAATGTGTGGTGGAGAAGGTGTTATAGAGATTTTAGTATTCTAATATAGTTTTATTGTTTTAGGGGAGAATATTCATAACTCCTTAGAGAGATTTGTATTGGAACCCCACTATTTAATTTATGCATTATATTCAGACTATTGTTCTTACTTTAATTATGTCTGAGTAGTTATCAACTAGATTTAGGGTTGAATGATCGCAATCATGGATTAGTCCAAAAGTAGAATTGCTTGGTTAAAGTTAATATCCATCAATTGAGTTGTGCTTAATGCTTGCATTCTAGAGTAGCTAACTAGGATCTCGAAAGTAGGACATGGACGACTACGAGAGTAGGTTATGTGCCAAAATAAAATCTATTGAACTAGATTGTTAGGCGCATGCGAGATCTGGTCTAATTAGCTTGGTGAACATATCAAATCACGTTTAAACTTCCTTCTGAATTCACCATCGATCGACATCCGACCTTAGTCGTCGATCGATGGTCTTTCCTTTTGCTCGCATACGAGAGTTAGAGTTAAAAGGGTCAGAATAGTTAATATTTGAGTTCTAGAATATTTACATTTCCATGCTTTCTATTCCCTATAGTCCATTAAACTTGAAACCCTGGATCTCGCATATTAACATTTGCATCTAGTTAGTTTAGTAGCATATTTCCATATTTACATTATTAGCATATTTCCATATTGCATCTATACCTTTTAATAAGGAATGTTTCCTTAAACTGATTTATTTCTACCAATGTATATAATTACCTAGCTTAGTCTTTAGAAATAAAAAATCTATTGTGTGCATTTTCTCTTCGTGGATTCGATCCCTAAGTATTACACATGATCTCTCTTGGCAAGAGTATTGTTTTGTGTGTTAGGATTAAGGGTTAATTTGATAGTTAATTATTTAGGATATTTATACCATGCTATAACAATAAACACACCATGTCAAATTTGGCACCGTTGCCAAGGAGCATTGATCACCATTAGATTTAATTTCTGTGATTTAGTCTAGGTTTGTTTTACTTTCAAGTTACTGAATTTTTCTTTTCTTTGTTTTCCAGGTACATACAAAAGAGTACTATGAGCAATAAAGGACAAGAACTACTATTCTCAGACCTATAGAATCTCCAATGTACGATCCGCAAAGAAAGATAACAAGCATCAATCGACGACATCTACTCAGCGTCGACCAACACCTTTTTACGGATAGCATCAACCGACATTAGAACTCGAGCATCGACCGACGTTGACCACACCACATCGATCGATGAACACATACACGCATCGATCGATGATAGCAGACGAGCTCAGATGGTTGCGACTATTGTATTGGGTTCAGAATGAGAATGGAGACTTGTGTGATCTCAACGGTCACCTGCGTAATGCAGCAGGTCAAAAGATAGACGATCATAGGGCTCTAATCCCTGATATAGAAGCAGAAGCAGACGCTGCAGTAGCTCACCCTTAAGCTAACGCCCAAGCTGCTCAGATGGCTTTGGACACGGCTAGTGAGGGAAATTTCAGCACCATGAGCCCTGAAGAAGCTACTAGATTGATTGAGAATTTGGCATCAAGCAGCAGTACCAAGAATACAGATTTTGGAGAGAAGAAAATCAGCTCCAGTTATGAGCGAGGAGCATATTGAAGAGGTCAAGCCAAAATTGGATAGTGTTCAAAATTTCTCATGAAGTAGGTTACTTTTTACAGAAGTAGAAACAATAGAGTCTGGAGATGATGAGATCGAAGAAGAGGATGTGAACTACATTGATGGGAATGGTTTCTAGAGCCAAGGGAATCTAGGTTTAACAGGAACTCCTATGGGACTGGTCAAAGGAGTAACTTTAATCAGAGTTCACAGCGAAGGCCCTTCAACAACAACATGACTTATCGGATCTTCCTACTACAGAATCCTCCTCCAGAAGCTCAGGAAAGCAAGATTGAGCAATGGTTGATAGAGTTTTA
>CAJHQQ010005012.1:0-21414 GCA_905132885.1 Moricandia moricandioides | reverse complement strand
ACATTGGTTTCAAACCTACAAGCCAAGTTGCGGGCACAACTCCAGAACTGACAAGGTAGTTTTTGTTAATCCAGGTAGATGTAATTAAAACACATGTAGTTTTAAAACTGTTTTCATCCGGGTACATGTGTTTTTGTTTTTTTTATTTTTTATTGGTTTAAATTTACTGAAAAAAGATAATCACAAAAAACTATGCATTTATTATATGTTTTATTAATATGTGTAAAAAACTAAAACATCCATCATATTGAAACAAGGAATATTACGTTATATGGTTGACAATTCCCTGAAACTAATTTAATCAAACCAAACGAAATCTTTTATCTAATACAATATATCATAATAACATAATTTAACGAAAAACATATCAATTTTTCCTTACACACACCATAATCAATCCTTCTCTTCAGGTATATTTCAAGGCATAAGAATGCATATTTGGTATCCATGGAGTATAGAAGAACATATATTAAATCACTGAAATAAAATTTCATACTCTTTCATCATACTAACCATTCAAAAACATAATAGACATATGTGTGGTTTAACCAAAATCATTTTGTTTTTGAATTTAATAAATTTCAAATAAAAGTATATCAAAAAAAATATTTCAAATTTAGCAACAAATTAATCCTAAAATCAGTAATTCAATATATGATTAAAGAATATGCATTTTCGTTGTTCTAGAATTTATATTCAATAAAATCTAATCTGTTAATATAAAATCATTCTAAACATCTACTCTAAAAAGGTTGTTAAACATATGTATACCTATTTATTATTATTTTTTTATTTTACTATTAATTATTATAACAGTATAATATTTTAAATAAATCATATTATTACTTCTCATTTCATGTTACTATTTTTTTCTAAAAAAATTTTATCATCTAATATTATAGTTATTATGTAATAATGTTATACACCAGATCTTATGCTCAATAAGATCTGCACAAAAATTATTAATAAGTTAACATCTATCATACAACATATTATATCAAGTCATCTTACATTATATAGTTTCAAAAAATTTATTATTTAATACAAGTCTAAACTATCAAAACCCTATAAAAAATATACTATTAAAGTAGCCAAAAACTTTCCATTAAATCTTAAATCTCACCAACTTAACAAATGTAACTCTTATAAAATGCACACATAATATAGTGTGTGTGTGTGTGTGTGAGAGAGAGAGAGAGAGAGAGACCACAGGCATCAGATCTTTGAGTTAGGTATGGATCAGTTTATTTTGGATCAAGATCCTAGACCTAATTAAGTTTTTGAAATTTTTTGATTTAGGTTTGGGTTGGTTCTTTTTGGATTTGGGTCCATAATTAAAATTGGATATATATATATATATATGATAAAATATATATTAATAACTAGTTACTATTAATATTTTATGATATAATAAAACATAATATTATTGATATTCTTATGAGTATAATTTTATGGGGTATTCCAACAAACATGTAAAATCTTAATCAAATATAAAACTACTTAAAAATATAAAACATACTTGAAGTTAGGCCTGAACGTTCATGTACCCTTTGGAATACGGGTTGATATTTTGAATTTTGGTTCTAATTTATATTACAACTTAGGTCTCATTATGGTAAATTTGTAAGTAAATATCAGATATAACGCATTGGTTTTGGTTCTAATTTGTATCACATCCTAAAACTCAAAAATTAATCATATATCATTCGGATTTGGATTATATTGGTTTGGTTCGGATATATCAAAAGTTAAATCCAAATTTTTTAAAGCAAAACATAAAAAATAATTACTTATTTACATAGTATTAGATATTTAAAGTACTTATTTAATTGAAATACTTATTTTTAGATATCACTTGAAATAAATATAGAATTGAATTTTGAAGTACATATTTATGTTTCATATATTCATATTTGTGACTAATTTGGACATTCATATCGATTTTACAGACTTTTTTCAGGTACTTTCAGTTTTTGGGTTATCCGTTCGGGTTCGGCTAATAAAATTTCGGTCCAGATATGTTTTATACCACTCTACAAGACCCATTATGGTATTTTCTTAAATTTCAGACCGGGTATAAATCATTTTTTTTGTTGGGTTCAGATCAAATTTTGGGTTACGAATTTATCGCAAACCTACATCAAATAAAGAGAAAACGTGATTATATCATTTTTTCATCGACAAAATTATTCGCGCTTTAGTGAAGGTGAAAATCTAGTTAGTGTTTAAAGTTTAAGGTTTAATTTGTTATGGTTTAAAGTTTAGTGTACAGTGTCTTAAATTTAAAGTTTAGTGTGTTATGGTTTATGGTTTAGTGTCTTGGTTTTAATTATGGTGATGATTGTTTTGTTAGTTTTTAGATTTTGGTTTTTGGTTTTTGGTTTTTGGATGTTGGATTTTAGCTTTTAGTTTTTAGTTTTTGGTTTTTGATTTTGCAGTAGATTTTAGTTTTTTGAAAAACTTGAATGGTGGTTTTAGATTTTAGTTTCTAGTTTTTGGTTTTTACTTTTAAAAATAATGAAATAAAGAATATTATTAATAGTAAAATGTTTACTTTTGAAATTAAAAAATAAAATAGTATTATTATAAAACACATAAATTTATTAATAAATTTATTTTAAAACAAAAACTTCAAATATAAAATAAAAAATTATCTTGAATCCCATAAAGATGCAGAAATTTGATCTCGAATGCCTTCCATATAGTGAACATGAGTGTTATTATGTTCTTCGTCTTCATCTGAATCAGAGTCTTCAGCTGGTACATTACCAGTTGTATAGTCTGAATCAAAATCAACATCTCCTAAATTTGAGAGCCTAATAAAATTATGTAGCGCCATTGTAGCTGCAACAACTCTTCTTTGAACATGTATGCTGTACCTTGGTTTCTCTCTAAAAACTCGCCATTTTCCTTTCCAGACACCGAAAGTCCTTTCAATAATAGAGCGTAGCGAAGAATGTCGTTTGTTAAACATTTTTTTGTAACTACTGGGTGGACTAGCTCCATCGTATTGGCTAGGATGATATCGTTCCCCTCTATATGGAGTAAGAAATCCAGGTCGAAGAGGATAACCAGAATCTCCCAAATAATACTTTCCAAAAGGTGCCATCGAAAATTGATGAGGCCCCTCCATTGCTAGTTCTAAAACTTTTGCATCATGAGTTGATCCCGGAATACCTATATATGCATATGTAAACAACATGTCCATATTGCATATGGCTAAAACATTCATACTCGTATCACTTTTCCTGTTCCAATATTTTTCTGAATCTTTTCCCGCAATAGTGACAGGAACATGTGTTCCATCTATTGCACCTATAAATCCTTTAAAGTAAGGCCAATAATTTTTATTGGATTGTAACCTTGGATGAGGTTGTGTGAGCTCATCTGGACCAGGTCTAAGCAAATGAACCGCCATTTTTTTTTAAGAGCACTCAACACGTCATGGAATTTTCTACTTATGGTTTCTTGTGAGTGACCAAATATCTTCCCCACAAACCTCTGAGTAACATTTTGAGCACATATGTTAAGGAATATTGCAACACTTTCCTGGATGCTTACATTATCAGTCTCCTTCAGCTGATAATCCTCCTTAAGCTTTTCACATAACTGAATGTATACTCGTGGATACATTCGAATTATGTTATAGCATTGTACGTCGTGACCATGAAGTAACTCATATACATATCTTCGACCGCGTTCTGGATCCAGGTTCATTCGTTGCCTTTCTATACTCACAGAATAAGGATCGATGAAGGATTCTCCAAAATTAATGCTTTCATCTTCTGCTTCATCATCTTCAAGCATTCGGTAAAATGCTTCTTTCTAACAAAGAAAACAAAAAGTAATTTATTAAAATAAATAATTATTATTTGATAAATAAGAAACATAAAATAAGAAATAATTATTGAAAATCAAACATGAATTAATATCCGACAAAAGAAAATTATTCAATATTTTAAACTTTCTTATTCAGCTTCTTGATCGATTCCTGTCATTCTTTCGAGATATTTTATTCTAGCATCGTCGTCGGGTAGTGTAAGATAAACACGTGCATGTGTCTCATTACTTTGAAGCACAGTCACTGCTCCCCAATATAATGAAGAGTCATACTGAAGACTTGGGAGTGTTTGTAACGAGGCAATGGCACGTTCAAGCTTGTTATCTTGGGCTCGTTCATAAAGTTCTGTTCGTTTCATGTAGGCTTCGTTTGTCACGAAGTCATATGAAACCTTCGTTGTTCCTCGTTTACGTGCTGAAGATGAACTACGTGAAGTGTTTCCGTACACTCGTTTGGAACTCTGGTTGTAGGAAGACGGTGTTTCGTTTTGGTTTCTTGAAGGCACATCAGAATCATCTTCTAGATTCACAGTGTCATATTCATTCTCGGTAACCGTCTCAGACTCGGTATTTTGATCCACTCCAGAACCTGGATAATATCCATCATCGGTTGAAATGTGTTTGCCTCCAAAAAGTCGATCCAATCTGTCGAGATCAGTGAGGGGGTGTGCCCGGAGCTTTGAAGCATCAGGTATTTCCTAAATTAAAAAAAATTATTAAACTTTCCTAATAAAAAATTGATGGCTATGATATTCAAAGATTACCAGAATACGGTCATTCCACCATTCATCTTCCATTTGAATAGCTTTTGTGGTCTCGTGAAATGTAACTTCAGTCATACGACCCAATCGACGATAAATGTCGTACAGTTTTTTATAGAGTAAAACTTGTTTTTCAGTGGAAGTCATTCTGGATTTTGACATGTTGCTTCTCGAAATTCATTTCTAATTCGCGTTTTACTCTCTTTTTTTAAAGGACCAGTACGCCAATTTAGTCTTTCCATTTCATTTTCATATATTTCAAGAAATATATGAATCATGCTATCATTCCATTGTATTTTTCCCTTTAATATATCATACATTAATTAGTCAATTAAATTATATTATCAGTCAATTATAAATATTTATTTAGTAAATAAATACATCTTTGCCATTTGATGATTGTCCTTGGTATGCCATACCTATAAAAAGATACATTATTAATAATTAAAATTTGTGGACCTTAATATTATAAAATAAATACTTCCCAACTATAGATTTAAATTCAGTTCTTATGTACTTGTTGAAAAAAGTTCATA
Organism: Moricandia moricandioides; assembly: GCA_905132885.1. Taxonomy (NCBI): domain Eukaryota; kingdom Viridiplantae; phylum Streptophyta; class Magnoliopsida; order Brassicales; family Brassicaceae; genus Moricandia; species Moricandia moricandioides. Next base: position 16,277 of record CAJHQQ010005012.1, on the reverse strand, counting down.
AGTATTGTTATTTTTCATTTATAATAATACATATATTTATGCCATAACAATATTTTAATAAAAACTTAATTCTACGTGTAAACATAAATAAGAACTAATTCTACATGAATGAACGATTGTTTATAAAACACAAATCAAAATATCAATAAATTAACTTTACCTTAACAAAACTTCAACCACTTCCAAATAAAAGTGTAAGAAAATTCCAAATGCTTAGAAAAGTAGAATAATTTTAAGGTTCATGTTTACTTTGGGTGTGTTGTAGAGTTGTAGAGTAGGCTTTATATAGTAGACTATTTACTCACTTAATAATTTATTTATAAAAAATATTTTTTTTGTTTTGGTCGTACAAAAAGGAAGAAACCACTTGAATAGGGATTTTGGTTTCTAAGAAGGAAATAGTAAAAGGAAGCAAAAACTAGTTTCCCTAAAAAATAGGAAATCTATTTGACCAAAATCATGATTGGGTAAAAAGTGGTTTTTGGAAAATCAAAAACTAAAAACTAACGTAAAATCTACAAAACAATCAACCCCTATAATTTAGGGTTTAATTATTTATTTTAGTCTTATAAATGTTTTTTGATAACTAAGAGTTTTAGATAACTAAGAGTCTTATAAAATTTTTTTGATAAATGTCTTATATATATATATATGAGGAAATACCCGTACAACTGTTTTCTCAACAGTTCGTTTTGAAGTTTGCTAGGAACTGATCCATATGTATATATATGTATATGTGCATGTGCATAGTAGTGGTATGAGGCCAGAACTTTTTTGGTGTACATGAGTGAGAAAAACAGTTCTCTATTTTGTGGTCTCTAGTAAAATTATGTTTTTCACCCTTACTTTTAAAATTATCTTTTCGTGTATCTGTTTCGACAACCATCTACGCGACGACTCTGCTCATTGAGATCCTTACTATATCTCTCATTTCACTCCACACTAGTTGGTACCATTGTAGGATACGATTTGTAGCATTAGGGCATCCGCATCGTCAAAATACTCTCCCAGAATTTCTCATCACTATTTGTAGTATAATTTATTTTTAGAATTATTTTTAATGTGTAAAAATATCTCAACCATTAAAAGGTAACAAGTGGAGAGATGGTTTCTTGATTTTGTAATATAATATTTTTCCGTAGAATCGATTCTGCTATCTTTAATATTCGCTCTTATGCTTCTCTATTTTGTAATTATAAATTGTTTGAGAAAATTATTCCATAATATACCATTGTGGATGGCTTTAGAGCAATCTTAATGGTGAGGTTCTCAAAAAGAGGTTCTGAAACACCCAATATTAATATTTTATCACAGATCTGCAAAATAATTTAATTTTAATTAACAACATAAAACATAACCAATAAGACAAAGACACATAGTTGATGGGGTTCTTGAGAGGTTCTCATAGAATCTTATTTGAGATATAAGTTCTTTCTCCTTTCTCTATTTTTTTATATTATTATTTTTTAGATATTAAGAACACTTTATTGGAAGTTCTAGTTTAGGAAGTTCTCAATATATATATATATATATTTATATTAATATTAGTATTTAATTGAGAGATTCTTAATTTTACGGGAAACTTAACTCAAAGTTTTTTTGCAGAAAACTTTTGTGATAGATTTTCCGTAAAGTTAAGAATCCTATAATTATATACTATATATATATATATGTATTTTAAGAACTCCAGAGTTAGAATCCCGCAGAACTAAATCCCCCTCATAGGTGACAACCTATTGTTGGACATGCTGTTACAACCTCGTTCTCTCTTCCTTCCATTCAATCCATGCTTTAATTGACACAATATAGCCACACATAGCTTAAACACAGTCTGAAAAATTTGGGTTGCCTTAATATAGTGAAGTTCAAATATTTGTAAACAAAAAAATCAAATAGTTTATTTGCAAATAAATATATAGAAATTATAACAATAATTTGTGTGTAATGGGTATAAAAACTAATGTGGTCCCTCCCTCCTGATACAAACAGCACTATCGTAATTATATTCTTATTTTGTTCATTCTTCTTTTAAAACGTTTTAAGACATCAAGTTATCTTTAACATCTTCAACAGTAGTTAAAACATTCACCAGTCCATTGTGTTGTGAACAGACACGTGCATATAGCCATATTCTCTTTTGTTTGTACTTTTTTAAACACTTTTGTTTGTACATGTACTATTAATTATATTGAATCAATTAAGTGGATGTATTTGGTTGAGAGTATTTGCACACGTATATTATACCATAATTGGCGAAATGCCTAATAACACTGTTAGCAACTGTTCTATAATTTTTATTACTTTGTTTCCCCTATCACTTAGTTTAATATATCTAATAAATCTTCCAATTCTGCAAAGAAGAGTGATAGACACCACTAGGATAATCTATCAAGTTGCTAGCTTATTCGAGAAAGCTAACTAAACTCCGACTCCGGTAATTCGAGAAACCGAAAGAACTCCTTAATTTATTGATCTTTTATTTGATAATCATAATGAAAGCTAGAGGTCCCTTTATATATAGGAAGAACCTTGTACGTTAAGCAACACCAATAGGAAAATATAATAATATTGGAAAACTACCAAAAGCAATATAAGTAAAATAGATAAAACCTTTGTCCACGTTCCTATTTCTAGCCACTTTCCTTTTTATTTGATTCCACTGAATCTGTTGTTGAGCTTCGTGTCTCCATTATTTGAAGTGTCTCAAGCATTTTTCTCTTCTTACGAATGCATTTGCTTTTAAGAAAGTGGTTGGGTCTATCAATACTCCCCTCCCACACTTTCACCTTGTCCTCAAGGTGAAATTCGGGAAAAAGTTGACGAATCGTTCCACCTGATTCCCAAGTCTGGTTGCAGTCCGGTAACTCTGCCCATGTCGCCAAGGCCCCAAACTCCTTGCTGCTCTCCTGGCCTCGAATTCCTTGAATGCTGAGTGATGAGACTTGCAACACCATGTTGCCTATCAGTTCTACCGAGATCTCTTTTCTTTTTGTCCTAGTTGTACATGTCATTACGTTCAATGATATTTGCGACTTATGCAAACGAGGATCACCATTCAAGATTGCCCATTGATCTCCACTCTTGAATCGCAATGTGTGCATCTTCCAATCTATCCTTGTTTCTCCTAACTTTTCCAGCCATTTATATCCAAGGATCAAATCTGTGTTGCCCAAGTCGAATGCCACGAAATCCTCTTTGATCATGATCCCTTGAACCTCTAAACATACTTGCCTGCACTTTCCCGGGCTAGCCAGAACATGACCATCTCCCACTGATACATCAAAGTTTCGAGTTTTATCCATGTTAAGTTGTAGCTCATCCACCAACTGTCTAGAGATGAAATTGTCCGTGGCTCCACTGTCGATCAGAATCTCTACTTCGTGTTTTTCCAAGTAACCCTTCAGACGCATCGTTCGTTTAGAAGCGTTTCCAGTAATGGAGTTGAGCGATAGCTCCACTGTCTCTCTGTGATTTTTGCCTTCTTCAACGTCCTCTCCTTCTTGCTCATCATTGACTAGAAGTATCTGTAGTTTTTTCCCTTGACAACGATGACCCGGATGCCACTTTGCATCGCACCAGAAGCAAATCCCCTTTGCTTTTTTGTCTTGTATCTCTTTAAGGCTCATTCGTTGAGCTGGTTCAGGGTTCGTGCCTGCTGCAGAAGTCAGATTCTCCCCACTGCCTTCGTTTTTGTGGGTACTCCAATCGGTTTGCTTTGAGAACCCCATTGACGGAGAGCTCCGTCCAGTACACACGGCTAGGTTTTTGTTCTCAATCCGTTGGGCCATCTCTTTCAATCGTGATAATCCTGTTGAGCAGAATAGTTTCACCTCTTCAGAAATTTCAGGTTTTAGTCCGTTGAGAAAAGCTTCCTCCAAGAACTCGGGTGGTAAGTCTCGAGATGTTGCTGTGATTTTCTCGAACTGTCGTCGGTACTCAGCTACCAATCTGATCTGTTTTAGATTCATTAATCGCATGTATGGGGACCCTCTATGTCCACTCCCAAAACGCAAGAACAACCGCTCGCGGAAATCCTCCCATGAGACCATCGGCTGCTGTGATTCTTCACTTTGAAACCATATGAGTGCTTCTCCAGACATACTGTAAAAAGCGATCTCTTTCTTTTCTTCATCGGAAGATCGGTAAAACATGAAATACCTTTCTGCCTGTAGCACCCACCCTTCTGGGTTTTCTCCAGAGAATCCTGAGATTTCAACTTTTTCGAAGGGGGGCTTCCCCAACGTTGACGGAAGAAGTTGCTGCCGTTGATGAGGTCTTTTGCTTCTCTACCTCTAGGTTTTTTTTTCTGCTGCCCTACTGGTCTCTTCTTCATCTGTTTTCTTCTCCATTAGTGACGCGACCTTGGCATTGAGGATGCCAATCGCTCTCATCACTTCTGTCATGCTTGGTTCCACGTTTTCGCCTTTTTCACTTGATGCAGTGTTGTCTTCGTGGTCACCATCCCTTTTCCCTTCCACATCTTTTGAATCTCCGGTTGCCATGCTCCGGGTCACAACCTTAGCTGCGTTCTTCGTCATCTGTCTCTGATACCAATTTGATAGACACCACTAGGATAATCTATCAAGTTGCTAGCTTATTCGAGAAAGCTAACTAAACTCCGACTCCGGTAATTCGAGAAACCGAAAGAACTCCTTAATTTATTGATCTTTTATTTGATAATCATAATGAAAGCTAGAGGTCCCTTTATATATAGGAAGAACCTTGTACGTTAAGCAACACCAATAGGAAAATATAATAATATTGGAAAACTACCAAAAGCAATATAAGTAAAATAGATAAAACCTTTGTCCACGTTCCTATTTCTAGCCACTTTCCTTTTTATTTGATTCCACTGAATCTGTTGTTGAGCTTCGTGTCTCCATTATTTGAAGTGTCTCAAGCATTTTTCTCTTCTTACGAATGCATTTGCTTTTAAGAAAGTGGTTGGGTCTATCAAAGAGTTTTCCTAGATTAATCTTCTTCGATATCTTACATGTCCTTCACATATAAAAAAACAAATCTTTTCATCATATCTATCTTTGTTCAAGTTTCAGAAAAACTCAGACGACTATATAACTAAGCTCTCTTAAAAAATTCAAATCAACTCTTTTATTTTCCTCCTCTTTTTCTGAGATTTCAAAACAAAAGCAATGGAGTTGTGAAAGATAATCTCTCTCTCATCCTATTCATGAGAGGGTATTTTCACAAGGGGAAGAACTGATTGATATTCATATAACCTTGTATCACAAACCTGTATGGAATTAGAAAAATATTCATTTCTCTCGAGGACGCCAAATAGAAACACTCTGATTATCTTTTTGGCAAGTTAGTGGAAATTGTTGAAAATCTTTAGAAGAGATTTTTGAGATTTTATCTCAAATTTCAATCCAGTCACGATCAATGTGGAAGGAATATAGTTTCAGCCAAGAAGAAAAGGACGAAACCATGAGGTTCACAAAATCCTGCAAAGCTACACAACTTGATATGCAAATATCATCACCATCCATCACTACGATGAAAAGTCCTCCCACGTCTCTCCCATGCTGCTTATACCTTTGCCATGTACCGTGTTTCCTTGTGATTGGTTTTCTCCGGCCACTGGAATCTCGCCAGCCTCCACTGCTTTGTTGTTTGGGGCTCCAATGGTTGATACGAGTTCAGATTCAAGAGAAATGAATGCTTATTGAGTCAGTGATCAAGGCAGAGCTCTTTAAGGCCTTTTCTTCAGATTTGAGTTTGGATTGCTACAAATATTTGTGCTTCTCTTGGACTCCCTTCTTATGTAGTTAAAGTTATAAGGGCATCCACATCAATGAACCCCTCCTTGGGGTTCATCTTTTCATTTTTTTATTATTAATTTTTTTTGTTTTTCTTTTCCTTTTTTTTAAAAAAAAAAAAAAAAAAAAAGATAGACCAATCGCGGACCACCACGTGTCGTGAACAGTAGTGATACGGGTTCACCAGAGTGAACCCCAAAGGCACGGGTTCATCACTGTTCATCTAGAAAACTGTGTGAACCCCACTTATGAACCCTCAATGTACTTGCTCTAAGAGTGTTTTCTTTAGGGAACAATGTGATGTGTGCTCAAATTACCCTAGAGTTACTGATTATTCTCTCAAATAAGAGGTCCATTTGTAGTAATTAGGGATCACATCTACATAGAGCGAGTACACACAATAGCTTTAATAATCAACTCAGTTATGCTAGACAATTAATAAGACGTTAAGAATAGTAAATCAAGTAATAGTTTGTTTGTAAATAAGTAAGGAAAATAGCTAGATCTACAGTTTTCAGTTAGCATATTATAATGGATAGAAGCCAATGGGTTTTCAATCATTGAACACAAATTCAATTAGGAAAAATATTAACAGATATATCTATTCTATGGCTAAGTTCATATTCTTCAACATTCATGTGCAAATTCGGAATGACCATCGATCGATGATATGCAAACGGCATCGATCGATGGTATGCAAACGGCATCGATCGATGGTATGCGAACGACATCGATCGATGGTATGCAAACGGCATCGATCGATGTTATGCAAACAATATTGATCGATGGCTTTCTTAATCAAGCATTAAATGCCTAGATTGATTGGTTCTCTTAGAATTACTAGACCAATCTCTCAATTGTCCTTAGTAACTTAAGCTCAACAAGATTCGTTCATGTAACGATCCTACTCTCGCTGTATCAATTATCCTAATATTAGGGTTCTAATTAGCTACTCTAAAACACAAGCAATAAGCACAATTTTGATGATAGAATTAATAATCACCCTAACAATTCTATTGTTTGGCTAATCCGTTAAAACCATTAATAAACCCTAAATCTAACAAGGTGGCTACTCAGATATAGCTAAGCAGAACATAATTATAAACATGAAATAAGACATAAGATAAAGAATAGGGATAGAAATTGGGGTTCCAATACAAAGCTTGAGAAGTCTTGATATTCTCTCCAAAAATGCTAAACTACTATGTTTGCTTGCTATGAAAAGTATCAAAAGCCTTCTTTTGCATAAAACACTGGCAAAGACCAAATAAACTAGGTAAAACACATTTATGGGCAATCTTGTAATTTATGTGACTTGGACTTCAATGTCGGGTACTTTGTTAATTGGGCTACTTCGCATCGACCGTCGATCGACGGCAAGTGTGCGTCGTCGATCGATGCAATGCTTTGTCTCGACTCGTACTTTACTGAATTTGACCAGCTACGGAGTTCCTCTTTCTCTAAGCTCCAGAAATCCTCATAATCTCTACAATGCTCCAAAATGTACATGGACCTGAAATACTCTAAAACACATCTAAGACACTCATAACAGACTTCAAAGTGATAAATATTAGGACTTATCACAAAGCCATTACAAAGTGGTTACATAATTCACTGAAGGTTATATATTACATTGACGATTACAAGAGAGTTTGATAAACAAAATAACCAAACACCTCGCTAAACTCTCATGTAACCATTTTCAGAAAACAAACTACATCCTAAAAATTGTTCAAATATGGTTATAAGAAAGTTCCCCCCCCCTCCCCCTCCCCCTCCCCAAAGAAAAAAAACAAGTTAAACTTTTATGTAACCAATAAATTTGAAAAGGTGGTTACATTATTCATTGAAGGTTATATATTAAATTAATGGTTACATGAGAGTTTAACAAACCAAAATGATCTGATACTCGTCGCATGTTTATTGGTCCTTGTCTTTTTTTTTTTTTTAAAAGAAAACTAAAAGCACCAATCGCGGGCCGCCACGTGTCAGTGGGGCCCGCGAACAGTGCAAGAGACTTGGCAAATAGGTTCCTTATTTAAGGGATTTAAGGCCATGTTTATCTACGGTCTCTTAGTCGGGGTTCTTAACTTATAATTTCACGTTTTTTTTTTTTAATTTTCCCGTTAAGAGACGTCTCTTATTTAAGAGACGGTTCTTAAGTTTCTTAGTTAAAGTTAAGAAACGTCTCTTAGAAAAGTTAAGAACCCCATGATAAGAGACCCACTAAGAGCCCCCAATAAACATGCTCTAACCGTTTTCAAAAAATATACTACATCATTGAAATTGTTCATATGGTTGTAAAAGAAAATAGCCACAAAAACCTCTCAAAAAGCTACACTTTCTGTAACCGACCAAAGAGCCTAAAAACCCGCATACATACATTTCCGAAAAGAAAAAGAAAAATTTACATACAGAGACACATTTTATCCTTTTTATTACATTTAAAGCCACATTCTACTTGGGAAGCACAATTTTACTATTATTTGTCCATCATACCCTTATCTCAAAACAAACATCACTTTTCTGTTTCTCTCAACCCAAACATCACTTTCTCGTTACTCTCTTGTTCTCTAAATCTAATCAAGATCATCAATCCTAACTGGCATCAACCAAAACAAACTCTTGTTAATGACATCAACTTAAACAAACCCATCTTCTTCATTCTTCACTCTGGCTTCTCCATTATGATTCTTTTTTTTTTTCATTTCTCTAACTTTATCCTATCCTGTAAACCCATCAAAACCCAGAAACCAGAAGCAACACTTTTTCATTTTATTTTTAGAAATTAAAAATTCCAAAGTTGCAAATAAACACAGATCTCTCTCTCTCTCTCTCTCTCTCTCTCTCTCTCTCTCTCTCTCTCTCTCTCTCTCTCTCTCTCTCTCTCTCTCTCTCTCTCTCTCTCTCTCATTCATTTTGTCTCTGGTTTGATACAAAGAAAAATCCAAAAATCCTTCCTTTTTAAATACTGATTTGAAGCTTTTATCTTTCTTTACTCTATTCATTTTGCTTCTGTGACTGGGTTGTTTGCTTAAATTTTAAATCTTGTGCTTCTTGTTTCTATGATTCATATAAGAAAGTAATGAACTAGTATGTTAAATTATTGCTTTATTAATGTATTTTGGTTTCACTAATCCACGAAAATGGTTTCACCAATCTATTGCAAGATATTTATGATGGTGTATCCACGACTAACTTGTCCACAATTGTCATGTTCACAACTCATTTTTTCAAACAATGTCAAATTGTCATATCCACGAGGTTGTACAAGTGATGGGTTTGATGTGGATGGTAAAAATTATGTAGTTGAATATATATTGCAATACACATCCTAAAGCTGCATATGTTGTTATCAGATAATGTTTCACCCGTCCACGCATCATCCGTCCACCCCCGTCCACGCATCACCCCGTCCATAATGTTTCACTCATCCACGCATCACTTAAGGCATGATGTAAAGTATTCTTTTTTTCTTATGCTTCTTGTTTCTATGATTCTTGTTAGAAGTTAATGAACGAGTATGTCAAATTGTTGCTTTATGTATTTTGGTTTCACTAATCAACGAAAATGGTTTCACCAATCTATTGTAAGATATTTATGATGGTGTATCCACGACTAACTTGTCCACAATTGTCATGTTCACAACTTATTTTTCAAACAATATCATTTATACTATATAATCAAATATTGTTTGTATAAAATGTGTATAAGAGATTTCCCATGTTCACACATCATCCTCCCACCCACGTCTACTCATCACCCGTTCACACATCATTTATCCACACATCACCCATTAACTTGTCCACGTATTCTCGTCCACATATCATCTGTCCACACATGAGCCATATACGCATCACCCACTAAGGGTAAAATTGTCCACAATATATTTCTGGCCACAACAAAGTGTCTCTCATGTAGAAAGTGGCTTTGAGTGTAAAGAAAAGTTAAAAAGTGCTTTTAGGTGTAATCAAAATTTACATACAGAGACACATTTTATCCTTTTTATTACATTTAAAGCCACATTCTACTTGGGAAGCACAATTTTACTATTATTTGTCCATCATACCCTTATCTCAAAACAAACATCACTTTTCTGTTTCTCTCAACCCAAACATCACTTTCTCGTTACTCTCTTGTTTCTCTAAATCTAATCAAGATCATCAATCCTAACTGGCATCAACCAAAACAAACTCTTGTTAATGACATCAACTTAAACAAACCCATCTTCTTCATTCTTCACTCTGGATTCTCCATTATGATTCCATTTTCGTTCATTTCTCTAACTTTATCCTATCCTGTAAACCCATCAAAACCCAGAAACCAGAAGCAACACTTTTTCATTTTATTTTTAGAAATTAAAAATTCCAAAGTTGCAAATAAACACAGATCTCTCTCTCTCTCTCTCTCTCTCTCTCTCTCTCTCTCTCTCTCTCTCTCTCTCTCTCTCTCTCTCTCTCTCTCTCTCTCTCTCTCTCTCTCTCTCTCTCTCTCTCTCTCTCTCTCTCTCTCTCTCTCTCTCTCTCTCATTCATTTTGTCTCTGGTTTGATACAGAGGAAAATCCAAAAATCCTTCCTTTTAAATACTGATTTGAAGCTTTTATCTTTCTTTACTCTATTCATTTTGCTTCTGTGACTGGGTTGTTTGCTTTAAATTTTAAATCTTGTGCTTCTTGTTTCTATGATTCATGTAAGAAAGTAATGAACTAGTATGTTAAATTATTGCTTTATTAATGTTATTTTGGTTTCACTAATCCACGAAAATGGTTTCACCAATATATTGCAAGATATTTATGATGGTGTATCCACGACTAACTTGTCCACAATTGTCATGTTCACAACTCATTTTTTTCAAACAATGTCAAATTGTCATATCCACGAGGTTGTACAAGTGATGGGTTTGATGTGGATGGTAAAAATTATGTAGTTGAATATATATTGCAATACACATCCTAAAGCTGCATATGTTGTTATCAGATAATGTTTCACCCGTCCACGCATCATCCGTCCACCCCCGTCCACGCATCACCCCGTCCATAATGTTTCACTCATCCACGCATCACTTAAGGCATGATGTAAAGTATTCTTTTTTTCTTATGCTTCTTGTTTCTATGATTCTTGTTAGAAGTTAATGAACGAGTATGTCAAATTGTTGCTTTATGTATTTTGGTTTCACTAATCAACGAAAATGGTTTCACCAATCTATTGTAAGATATTTATGATGGTGTATCCACGACTAACTTGTCCACAATTGTCATGTTCACAACTTATTTTTCAAACAATATCATTTATACTATATAATCAAATATTGTTTGTATAAAATGTGTATAAGAGATTTCCCATGTTCACACATCATTCCTCCCACCCACGTCTACTCATCACCCGTTCACACATCATTTATCCACACATCACCCATTAACTTGTCCACGTATTCTCGTCCACATATCATCTGTCCACACATGAGCCATATACGCATCACCCACTAAGGGTAAAATTGTCCACAATATATTTCTGGCCACAACAAAGTGTCTCTCATGTAGAAAGTGGCTTTGAGTGTAAAGAAAAGTTAAAAAGTGCTTTAGGTGTAATCAACTCAAAGAAAAATATATCACATTAGAAATGTTAAGCCTTTTTTATCTGCTAAAAGATTCAACACCCGCCCTCCGTGTTGCTCTCTACCGATGAACTAAGCTCCTAGTCTCTCTCCTTAATACACAATATTTTTGAATGTAGATAAAGATCTTTTGCTTTGACAAAAAAAATGATGAAGATCTTTCTCTGATTCGCCATTAATTCCATCTTTTATTTTATTTTTATGGGTTTTCGACCTCCTAGATTTATAAATTTCTGCTACTCTTACTGTTTCACATTATTGGGAAGGGGAAAAAATCTAAGCTAAATTTTAACTAAATCTACCAATATCCTTAAAATCCTAGTAGCCTCCTACCTATACGTGTCCTACCCAGAATCGTTTCCTCAGTAATAAAAGGGTTGGAATGTAATTTTGCTTCTACTTTGTACATTGTTGAGTCCAAACAATTGTTGTCTTGGGTACTTTACTAATTTATCACTTATGTTAGGATTTCTACTCAATTCACTCTTTCGTTGAATTTCATAGTTCAAGTAAAAAAGCTGATCCCAAAATTAATGTTCACCATGAACTTTTTCCATTCATTCTTTGATCAATTCAAGAGCAGATAAGTTGGTTTCAAACTTCTGGATATGGGCTAGTATCAGAAGCCTTGTCCCTAGTGGGATGCTCAAATCTCTTTCATTCATATTTCAAAAAGGCTCAAAACATTAGTCTTGGTTGCTATACAACTGAAACCGTGGAGATGATTTATGAACCTATCGGTGGGCAAGTAAAGAATGACAACTTACCTTGAAAGTTATTCCTTGTAAGACAGCAAAACCAGGAGCAGCGGTGACTACATTGATAGCTTTTCCTTGAAAGCATTGACCACCAAAGAGTACACAAATCCAGATCCTAATGCTGCTACCAGCTGTCAAAGTCATTCAATAAATAGTAACTTAATATACTTATGCAAGTAAGTAAATGTCTTGTGAATTGAGACTTACGTAAAATCACGATTCTCTTTGCCTCTAATCTGTATCATAATGCTTGAGAATGAGAAAGTGATGAATTTCACTGAAAGGCCCGTATTTATAGTTGTAGATTCATAACCATGGAGGAAGGATGGGGTGTATTGAATGCAAAGTAGAAACCGTTACACCTCCGTGGGTTCAGAGGCTGTGGGTAGAAAATCAAGCGTTACGATGTCACGACGCCATCTTCACACTTTCATAGGCCTGACTGCAAAAACGTCAAACCCAAGTAACTACGATTTGTAGATTTTTTTGTTTAAATAGTACGATGAAAAGGAAAATAGTTGCCGAAATTACCTTCGCGTAGAGGATGAGCATGTCGACCCGGTTCACTATTTTTTTTTGACATTACGAGCTTCATAAAATTCTCAGTAGACAAACTTCAATGGTTCATCCTGCTTTCAACTCGACGAGGAGAAGGGAGGAGGTAGCCATTCCTGGTGTCGTGTGGGAGTTCGTAAAGGAGCTAATGATTAAATGGAGGAAGTAATGAATTTCACAGAATCCAAATCCCTTATTTATAGGTCTAGATTCGTAACCATGGAGGAAGGAGGAAGTGTTTTAAATGAGAAGTAGTGGGAGGAGTGGTTCATAGGCGTTAATGAGAAATTTAATTACCTTGATTGAATGCAAAAGATAATGCTTTCACCGCTAAGGCTTTAATAGCGGTTGAATGAACCTCGATCACCACTGTTGTGGCTTCCTCATCGCACAAAAGTTTAACTTTTTATTAATCGTATAAGTTATACCTCTCAAATTGGTACCTCCAACGGAAATGTACAGGTCCACATAACTGAGATTTCCTGTCTAGATGAACTACTAAATGCACCATTATATCGAAGAAACTTGGAGGAAAAAAACCCTCTCAAACATACAGAGAATTTCCACAATTTATGTTTCCATTACTGAGATTTTCTCTCTATCAATTACTCGCTGACAGAGATGATGGAAGAAAGCACACATGCGTCCAATAGCTGTTCTAACACCTTTAGGTAATAACCCTGTAAGAAAGACCCTTTGGAGATCAGAGTGTGAAAATATGTAATTGTGGACTAATATACAAAGTTAAAAGAGCTTCAGTTGATACCTCTAATCGCAACCGGAAGAAGTTGTTGCATCAACACATGGTAATCATGTGATTTCATTCCTGATATCTTACATTCTTCTATCTTCACACACCTTGATATATTTGAGCAGTAACCATCCGGACCTCTAAAGTCAAAGAGACGCTTGCAGAATACTTTCTTCTCTTTGCTGGACAAAGACCAAAGTGCTGGAGGAAGGTAAGTTCTTTTCCCACGGGGTTGAGGATGTAAATCCTTCCTGATGCCAAGCAGTTCCAGATCTTTTCTAGCGTTAAGACCATCTTTTGATTTTCCACAATGCAACAGTGTTGCGATAAGGCTTGCAACAACATTTCTTTCCACGTGCATCACGTCTAAATTGTGTCGCACCAGAAGTTCCTATACAAAACAATCACATAAGAGTGTCAAAGAAAGCTAGACATAGAACAATTCTCAAAAAGAAGTCAAATATAGAAGAAACATACCTCCCAATAAGGCAACTTGAAAAATATTGACCTCTTCTTCCATCTAGATAGCTCCTCCTCATCTACTGCTTCTTCCTCTTCCTCTGATTCACTGGATTCATCATCCGTATTTGACTCATATCCAACAGCCTCTTTCATCTTCCTCTTCTTTCCAGTTACTTTCACATTTCCAAATTCATTCTTGTAGTTTCTGAGTATTTGGCTTATGTTACGACCACTCAGAATCCTACCCTTTCTCCCATACTCGGCTTTACCATCAAACCATGATTTCTTTCCTCGATAAGCATGTCTCGGAGGTAGACCTTTCCGATGGGACATATATACGTGCTTCCTGCAATTACTCAGCTACATACTATCTGTGTTTTTCCCACACAAAGGACATCCCATTTTGCCTTTTACCTTACACACTGCAAGATTGCCATACACAGGAAAATCTTGAATGGTCCATTGAAGCATTGCTCTTAACATGAAAGTGGTCTGAATGAATGCATCATACGTGAGCTCTCATTTCTCACACAGCAGGTTTAGATCCTCTATAAGTGGTGTTAAATACACATCAATATTGTTTCCAGGTTGGGTTGGACCAGGAATCAGCAATGACAACATGATTGTCTCCTCCTTCATACACTTCTTAGGTGACATGTTGTAGTTGACAAGCAAAACAGGCCAAGAACTGTAGTTCACATTCTTCATCCTAAAAGGATTGAACCCATCAGTCGACAGCCCTAGCCTGAGATTCCGTTCTTCAGCAGCAAAGGACGGGTACTTTTCATTCATCTGATCCCTAGTTACAGAATCTACCGGATGCCTGGTTTTTCCATCAGTTTCTTATTACTAAAATGCCACCTTAAGTCCTTCGCCATGTCCTCTGACCTGAACATCCTCTTCACCCGTGGGATTATCGGAAAATACCTCAGAACTTTCTGTGGAATACCTTTCTTCACATCACCTGTGCGCATGTTAATCTTCCATCTTGAATCATTGCATTTCGGACAATTGTCTAGCTTCTCAATCTCCTTCTTGAACAAACAACAGTCGTTCACACAAGCGTTTATCTTCTCATAACCCATATCAAAAGATTTCAGAAACCTTTTCACTTCATACAACGATGTGTGCAAGACATTATCCTCGGACAGCATCTGTGGCAAAGTCTCAAGCAACCTATCGAAGCTTCTGTCAGACCAACCACTCTCTGTCTTTATCCTAAAGAGGGAAACTATCACCGAGAGCTTGTTGTGGTTAGCACAACTTGGATACATAGGTGTTTATGCATCTGCTAGCTTAGCAAGAAACTCATCTTCTTCTTTTTCTTCACCTTCAGCAACCTCACTTACATTACGCTGCCTAACAAAATCTTCATCGAGAAACTCAGTTGCTTGGTATAACCCTAAAATCTCATTGTTCCTATCACTTGCATCGCTTCTACAGCCAGTCCATGATACTACTTCTACATGATGACACCAATCCTCACTCAGCTTGTAACTCAAATCCATTCTCCTAGTCACTAGATGATCAACAACAACACCGGCTGAGTGACGATCAACATTGCGACAGTCTGCGCATGGGCAAATGATCAGCTCAGACTCTGCTATATTTGCACCAACACACCTCACAAACTCCCTCGCACCTCTCTCATAACCAGGATCAGCTCTGAATCACACATGAAAGCATAAATTAAACTCTTTTCATTACACAAAAATCAGTAACTATAATATATTTTGTTTTCATTACCTGTTTAGATGAACCCATGATTTTTCCACCATTTTTATGCTCTAAGTTTCTCACCCATAACCAACAAACAAAAAACATAAAAGTATGTCAAACACCAAACACACACATTGTCATTCACATAAGCAGCAATAAACTATTCAATCGTCAAACATTCAGATACTAAAACTCACACAATAAAAAACAATCAACAATACAACATAAAAATTGTCAACAAAAAATCACCTCAATAAACGACTTCACTCTAGAGAAAAGCTCAAACCTGCAAATCAAAACAGAACAAACAAGAACAAAGAATCAAATCGTATTCACCACAAAAATAATCAAACTTCAGTCCTCACGATATCGAATCCGAAACTGATTTGATAATCTCTAATCCTAATGTCCTCAAATCGAAATTATTTCTTTTTTGTATCTAGGGCTGAATGTGTCCACGAAGTTATTGGAGAAAGTTTACAAGCAGAGTGACATTTCTTGGTTTACTTCGATGGAAATCTTCAAGGTGAAATCATTGATTTTATGTTGGTATTTTTTTTTGGAATAGCCTTCTTCACATGTTGTAAGTTCTCATATTTCATTATGCCAATCATCTTTTGTACCTTTGTATACTCATGGGA
>CAJHQQ010005011.1:0-21432 GCA_905132885.1 Moricandia moricandioides | reverse complement strand
AGTCTTGGTGCGCAAGTATCAAATCCTAACCCTAGGAAGTGTCTTGGATAGTCAGCTGGCAAGTGGGGAACGTCGTCCAGCTGAGTGAATTCTGAGGCAGTATTGAAGTTTTGTAAAGATAGAGATCAGATCAAGTTTGGAACTACAGCTCTAGGCTAAGTTGGGAATTAATTGAGATATAGGAGTCACATGTGTCGATAGAGAGGATGAGCCGGGCTGTGCATCTTTCACTCAACCCAAACGTGCCGCATACTCTCTCTCCTGTGCACTCTCTCTCTCCTCGTGGTGCGAGATTGCTCTGCTTGGCGTGTGATCCTTCTTGTCTTCGAGTCCATACGAAAGCGCCAAAGAGTATTCTGTGTTACTGTCGTTCCGTAGATGTTGAGACTCAATTTTAGATGTATGTCACTACTGCCTATTTAAAAGGCAGTTCATGTAAGCTGAATGGAATCAAGCAAAGTAGGAGTTCTCTTTCTTCACTATTCTTCTGGTTCTATACTCTCTTAGTCTCTCATTCTCTCTAAGTCTCTCTGGGTTTTCACACGAAATCACCCTCTTTGATACTCAAAACACTCTCATATCTTTCATAACTCTTCACTGGGCATTCTCTTTGATTCTCAAACTTAATCTCTCATTCCTTTCTCTTAGTTTCGACCATACTCTGTCTCTACACCACTCTCACACTCTGTTTTTATCTATTCTCACATGGTTCAGAGCTCTCCAGATCCTGAAAACCTATAAAAGCTTCCGCAATCTGTTTCTGTTTAATCATACTGCTTTCAAACTCTGTTTTTGTTTCATCCTTGTATCCTCTGTCCAAAGGTTTCCAGAGGGAAAATCTCACCAGGAAACTCAAAGATAAAGGAGGAGTCTTTAATCTCTGAACGTCAGAAAGCTTCAGGTCAGTCCAGCAAGCTTCATCAAAGATCCAGATTCAAGTATCTGTTTCTTGTAAACCAAGTTGGTACATTCTAATTGTCCACTGGTCCAAACTCTCTAAGAATGGAGAGCCTAATGAATGGTGACTCAGAAACTTTAAGGAGTCCAAAGAAGAAACCAAACAACCATCATCTGGTCCAAATGCTGAAGATAATCCATGGAAGAAACCATATCTTGGAGAGAGGTCACTATAGGAGCATCAAAGCTAGGCTGTTCGCTATGCATTCTCTGGCAGCATGCTGAAGCTCTGTTCTGAGCCAACAATACCCCACTGACCAGCAAGAGGACAGGAGGGTTTGAAGTGTCTCCTTAGACCAGGAAGGAGATAATCAGAAGATGAGGTGTTGGACAGTCATTCACACCTCAACACGCCAAATTCAAGTGATTCACAGCCATGAGTTCAAGGAACTAGCTCAGGTTCTTTGGCTGTAAGATAACCTCCTGAACTCTATAAGAGCTATGTGACATTGTTTTACTGTTTCTGGTTGTGTTGAGTGTGTGTGTTTAGTAGCAGTTATAGACAGTTTCAATGTTACTAGAGTTTTTGACACCTAGTTCTGTCCATGATGCTTAAACATTGTGTCATGCATTGTTCTAGGAGTTCTCTAGCATGGTAATGTCTAGTTTCTGCCCTAGAATATTGTTTGTGCTGTTCTGATCTAGCTTGTTGTTTAGTATTTTGGTTGCTTAAAATTGTTGCTTGCTGCATGTGTACGTGTTATAGGAGATTAACTAGCATGTATTGTCTAGTTCTTGTCTTAGTTCTATGTTGTGTGTGCTGTATGGTCTAGGCGAGTGGCTTAGCTGCCTGTTTGTGTTCCTTGTATTGGCCATTGCTGATGGTCCTAGATTAAGTCTAGAGCAGTGTTGCAACTCATTGGTGTGGTAGCTTGGATAGATGTGTTGCATTCATGAAACGTGTCTAGGTGATAGATGAGTCATCCTAGTCACTGTTTTGTCATTTGTAATCTGTGTTACTGGTTAAAATGATCATAAAAATTAGCCTAAAATGGTCTGTAACTTGATGAGTCATCATGGTCCTGAGCAGTTTAGTGAGATTATAGCATGGATAGGACTGAAATGAGTTGTTAGCTTCAGCCATTGCATCTGTGTTAATAGTTGGGATCAGACTTGGGTGAGTTACAAGGTTTTTCTCTGATCCTCAAATGTGTGGTCTAATTCTTGCTGAGAGTTTGAGTGTTGTTTCAGGTAGACACAAGACGGTGTCCACTGTGCATCACCAACGCCCAAAGACAAAGAAGAAGGCTTTGTCCATGCTGTTCAGAGCCTAACACATGATGTTATATTCCTGACCATAGGAGAGATTGTTGGAGAAGGTCAGATGGTAATAAGTCTTGGTTGAGCCAGAACACGGCTGTCCTTCCTTGAAAGGGATTAAACAAAAGGAAGGATTGATGGATGAGGCAGACAGAAGTTGACCAACCATCCACCAGGCTGGATCTTCTCATCACTGTGTGTAGAGAACCGTTGATTATAAGCGCAGGCATTTGGTTGTTGAGTCTCACTGGTTCCAAGAGACACACAAGGAGGAGTTGTTCTAGGCAGTGGAGAGGAGATCAAGGGAGGAGAGAACGGTTGACTTAAGCGGAGCTGTTGGGTGTGATGCGCTCCTGGTCCTAGCTCAGTCGTGCTCACTTCCAAGCTTGTCCATCCCTATACTCTCTGGATCAAGCTTGAGAGGGGTCATGAAGAAGCAATCCTGAAGATCCAGCCCGCCACAAGCCATTGGCAAGAAGTGGAGTTCACTCTTGCATCATTCCTCACCAGGCGGATCAAAGAAGTATCATGAACTCATTGCAACCTTGCAAGCTTGGACCTTCACCTATTCTCGGTTTCCAAGCTTGAGGGGAGTGTGAATGAGCTTCTATGATCTGAGAGATGTCTTACCAAGTGGGGACTCAAGTGGAGTTCACTCCCTACCATAATGATGAAAGGGAAGCACCTTAAACTCATCTCAAAACATTCATTGTTGTTCTTATGATTAAAATGTTATTGAGATTATTGTGATTAGTGCATTACCTTGAGAACTGATGCAACCTGTGGGATATTGTATCAGGTACCCTTACTTGAGACTCAATGAAGCAAAGAACCGGTCCATCCTTACCTATCAAGATGGCGAGTAGTCAGAAGAGAGGGGGAGACACAAACCGGGGTCCTACGAAGAGTCCAAGGTGTTGGTGTGTGGCAAGGTGATGGAGTCCACGCTTGCACCACAAGTTAGGCCACGATCCAGAGCCTAAGGACTCCACCATGATAAATCTGAAGTTCCTTAGGCTCACTGGCCAATCCTAGGCTTTGGGAGAACTCTACTCTTTTCCTTGGTTGGTTTTATCCCTAAGGAGGGTTTTCCTGGCCAAGGTTTTTAATGAGGGAGCTTCTTCAAGGTTCCAAGCTTGTCCAAGGATCTCCCTATGGTCAAGCTTGAGGGGAGTGTTAACTTGAAGAGATGAAAATGAACAAAGAGAGAATGAG
Organism: Moricandia moricandioides; assembly: GCA_905132885.1. Taxonomy (NCBI): domain Eukaryota; kingdom Viridiplantae; phylum Streptophyta; class Magnoliopsida; order Brassicales; family Brassicaceae; genus Moricandia; species Moricandia moricandioides. The sequence goes on along the minus strand of CAJHQQ010005011.1, from coordinate 18,000 downwards.
ATGGAGACAAAATATTGACATCAAGAGAAGAGAAGAACATCTGTGTACATAGGCAAGTGACATAGTTGACTACATGCCTCAACTACATGTGAGCTGATATAGTCAACTACATGCCTCAACTACATACGAGCTGATATAGTCGACTACATGCACTTCGACTACATGCATCAACTACATAGGCAAGTGATATAGTTGACTATATCACTTGCCTACATGCGAATCAGTTCAAAATGAGAGTTGGAGCCATTTGCTGGAAAAGGAAGAAGCTTACCTTGTGACTGTTGCCAAGCACCAGAAATCCTACTCTACAACGTGCATATGTCAAGGGAAAAGATCTGGTTTGAAATGAAGCAAGAAAAGATCACATGTGTTGCATAAGAAGAAGGACTGACCTGTCACTATCACACCAAGCTGTGTGTGCCTCTTCCTCCAGTCACTTTCTTCACCATTCTGGACGTGCCATCTCTCTCTCCTGTCACTCTCTCTCCCTCTGGTCGAGATTCACCTTGGCTGCATCCTCCTGGCAGCATCAGAAACCCTACAATAATTAGTTTAGTAAATCTGTACTTTAACAATAATTTAATATGTTGCAAGTTGTAATCTGGCTATAAAGCCACTCCATGTGTATTCTGAAACCTCTAAGCTGAAAGTGGGGAGTTCCCCTTTCTTCTTCACCATTCTCTGGTCTCATTATTCTGTCTATTTCTCTGGTTACCACGAAATTTCTCACAGCAATCTCTTATACTCCTCCTAAATCTCTCTTATTCTCCATTGCAGTCTCTTTGATTCTCACATACTCTCTTAATTCTTTTCTCTTTAATTTCGACCACACTCTGTTCTAAAACACCATTCACCACACCCTAATCTGTCTATTCTAACATTTGAGAGACCTTTTTGTCAGGGAATCCCATGGGGGCAGTCTAATGGGACACTTGGGATTGCCAAGACGCTTTAAAAGTTTTACAGGATCACTTCTATTGGCCGCATATGAAGAGACCAAGCATCCAAAGATGAAGCATCCAGAGCAAGTTTGAATCTGTCCGTACAGTCTTGGCGCACAAGTATCAAATCCTAAACCTAGAGTGTCTTGGAAGTCAAGGCAAATGGGGAACTCGTCAAGCTGAGTATTCTGAGGCAGATTTGAAGTTTTAAAATAGTGATCAGACCGTTGGAAACAGCTTAGGCAAGTTGGGAATTAATTAGAATAAAAGTCACATGTGCATAAGAGGATGAGCCGGCTGTCACTTTCACTCAACCAAACCGTGCCCATCTCTCTCTCTGTCACTCTCTCTCCCTCTGGTCGAGATTCTCCTTGGCTGTATCCTTCTTGTCTTCATCAGAAACCCCACAAAGTAGTTGTTTAATGCTTCCTAGGATATAATAGTTTAAGGACCTCAGATATTGTTATTCTATTGTCTAGGGTTTCTGTATGTCTTTGGCTATTTAATAGCCCCTTGTACACGAATTGTAACTCAAGCAAAGAGGAGTTCTCTTTCTTCACTATTCTCTGGTTCTATACTCTCTTAGTCTCTCATTCTCTCTAATCTCTCTGGTTACACACGAACTCACCCTCTTTGATACTCAAGAACACTCTCATACTTTCATACTCTTCACTGCATTCTCTTTGATTCTCACTTAATCTCTTCATTCTCTCTTTCTCTTAGTTTCGACCATACTCTGTCTCTACACCACTCTCACACTCTGTTTTATCTATTCTCACATGGTATCAGAGCTCTCAAGCTCCTGAAAACCTATAAAGCTTCCGCAAATCTGTTTCTGTTCAATCATCTCTTTCAAACTCTGTTTTGTTTCATCCTTGTATCCTCTGGTCCAAAGGTTTTCCAGGAGGGAAAAATCTCACCAGAACTCAAGATAAAGGAGGTCTTTAATCTCTGGAACTCAAGAAGCTTCAGCTCAGTCCAGCAAGCTTCATCAAAGTCCAGATTTCAAGTTCTGTTTCTTGTAAACCAGTTGGTACATTCTATTGTCCACTGGTCCAAACTCTCTAAGATGGAGAGCCCTAATGGAATGGTGACTTCAGAAACTTTAAGGAGTCCAAAGAAGAAACCAAACAACCTCATCTGGTCCAAAATGCTGAAGATAATCCATGGAAGAAACCATTCTTGGAGAAAGGTCACTATAGGAGCATCAAAGCTAGGCTGTTCTAATCATTCTCTGGCCAGCCATGCTGAAGCTTTGTTTCTGACCAACAAATCCCACGACCAGCAAGAGGACAGGAGGGGTTTGAAGTGTCTCCTTGACCAGAAGGAGATAATCAAGAAGATGAGGTGTTGGACAGTCAATTCACACCTCAAACACTCCAAATTCAAGTGATTCACAGCCATGGAGGTTCAAGGAACCAGCTCAGGTTCCTTGGTTGTAAGTTAACCTCCTAACCCTTAATAAGAGCTTGTGTAGTTATGTCTTGTTGTGTTGAGAGGTGTGTTTAGTATCTTAGGGACCGTTCAAAGTTGCTAGAGTTGTTGAACCTAGTTTCTGTCCCATGATACTTAAAAACTGTGTGTGTGGTTCTGTTTTAATTGTTTCTAAGCTTGCTAGCATGGTCATGACTAGTTATTGCTTTAGATAAATTGTTTGTGTTCAGAATTGTCTAGGCGAGTTGTCTAGAACCTGGTTTGAGTCTTGTGGCATTGCTAGAGGTCTAGGAGAGTTTCCTGGTCATGTAATGCATCTATATGTTGGCTCTATGTCTTGTTTTGCATCCATAGGTTGTTCCTGGTCCTGTGATGCATTCTTAAACTGGTTAAGGTGATTAGATGAGTTATCTAGTCTCTGTTTTTGACATTTAATCATAGTGTTGCTTAAATGGTCATTAAAATTTGCCTAAATGCCTTGTTATTGATGAGTTATCATACATGTGCATTTAGAGAGTTGGTTGCTTGGATTTGAACTGAATGAGTTGTTTAGATTCAGCCATTGCATCTTGTTAATAATTATGGATCAGACTTGGTGAGTTATCAAGCTCTGATCCTAATGTGTGGTCTAATTCTTGCTGGAGTTTGAGTGGTGTTTCAGGTACACAAGTGTTGTCCTCTGTCCATCATCAAACCAAGACAAAGAAGAAGGCTTTGCCCATGCTGTTCAGAGCCTACACATGATGTATATTCCTGTTTGATTCAGAGCCTACACATGATGTATATTCCTGACCATGGAGAGATTGTTGGAGAAGGTCAGATGGTAATAAGTCTTGGTTGAGCCAGAACACGGCTGTCCTTTGAAGATACCTCAAGGAGGATTGATGGAGAGGCAGACCAGAAGTTGACCAACCATCCACCAGGCTGGATCTTCTCATCACTTGTGTGTAGAGAACCGGTTGATTTAAGCGCAGGCCATTTGGTTGTTGAGCTCCTGGTTCCAAGAGACACACAAGGAAGAGTTGTTCTAGGCAGTGGAGCAGAGACCAAGGGTGAATCAGTTGGCTTAAGCGCAGGTGTTGGGACTGTTGTGCTCCTGGTTCAAGTTCAGTATTGCTCACTTCCAAGCTTGGTCCTTCACATATACTCTCCGGATCAAGCTTGAGGAGGGGTAATAGTGAGCATTCCTGAAGGTTCAAGTCGTCCATTGCCTTACCAGAGATCAGAAGTGGAGTTCACTCAGATCAAAAGTGGAGTTTACAAGTGGTGGAGTTCACTCTTGCATTACTCATTACTAACCGGATCAAAGAAGCCATCTAGAACCTATGCCTTCCATGCGAGCTTGGCCCTTCCTATTCTCAGTTCCAAGCATGAGATTGAGCTTCCATGATCCGGATTGTGTCTTACCAAGTGGGGATTCAAGTGGAGTCCACTCCCCACCAAACTTATGAAAGGGAAGCACCTTAAACTCATCTCAATTCATTCATCATTGTTATTATACTTAAAATGATATTGGGCATCATGTGATTAGTGCATTACCTTAAGGACTGATGCACCTTTGGGATAATGTATCAGGTACCATACTTGGAGCTCTCTATAGCAGAAGCTGGACGTCCCAAAACCCTTTGAAGATGGCGAGTAGTCAGAAGAAAGGGAGAGACAAAAACCGGCCTAAAGAAGAGATCCAAGATGGTGTTATGTGCAAGTTGTGGAGTTCACTCTTGCAGCAAGTGTTAGGCTATGATCCAGAGCCTAAGGACTCCACCAAGAGTTGTCTGAAGTTCCTTAGGCTCACTGGCCAATCCCTAGGCTTTGAAGAACTTTACTCTTTTCCTTAGCTGGTTTTGTCCCAAATGGGTTTTCTGGCTAAGGTTTTTAATGAGGGAGCTTCTTCAAGGTTCCAAGCTTGTCCAAGGATCTCCTATGGTCAAGCTTGAGGGGGAGTGTTAGAATGAAGATAAATAATGCTGGTGAAGAGACCAAGCATCAAAGATGAAGCATCCAGAGCAAGTTTGAATCTGTCCGTACAGTCTTGGCGCACAAGTATCAAATCCTAACCTAGAGTGTCTTGGAAGTCAAGGCAAATGGGGAACTCGTCAAGCTGAGTATTCTGAGGCAGATTTGAAGTTTAAAATAGTGATCAGACCGTTGGAAACAGCTTAGGCAAGTTGGGAATTAATTAGAATAAAAGTCACATGTGCATAAGAGGATGAGCCGGCTGTCACTTTCACTCAACCAAACCGTGCCCATCTCTCTCTCCTGTCACTCTCTCTCCCTCTGGTCGAGATTCTCCTTGGCTGTATCCTTCTTGTCTTCATCAGAAACCCCACAAAAGTAGTTGTTTAATGCTTCCTAGGATAATAATAGTTTAAGGGAACCCTCAGATATTGTTATTCTATTGTCTAGGGTTTCTGTATGTCTTTGGCTATTTAATAGCCCCTTGTACACGAATTGTAACTTAAGCAAAGAGGAGTTCTCTTTCTTCACTATTCTCTGGTTCTATACTCTCTTAGTCTCTCATTCTCTCTAATCTCTCTGGTTACACACGAACTCACCCTCTTTGATACTCAAGAACACTCTCATACTTTCATACTCTTCACTGCATTCTCTTTGATTCTCACTTAATCTCTTCATTCTCTTTCTCTTAGTTTCGACCATACTCTGTCTCTACACCACTCTCACACTCTGTTTTATCTATTCTCACACCAAGTTCAAAACCAGGGTTTGTATACTCCTTTACCTATTCCACACCATCCCTGGAATGACATTTCTATGGATTTCATTGTTGGTTTGCCTAGAACTAGGACTGGAAAGGATTCTATCTTTGTTGTTGTTGATAGGTTCTCTAAGATGGCACATTTTATAGCATGTCATAAGACTGATGATGCATTGCATATAGCTAACTTGTTCTTTAAGGAGGTTGTACGTTTGCATGGCATGCCTAGAACCATAGTTTCTGATAGGGACACTAAGTTTCTTAGTTACTTTTGGAAGACACTTTGGTCTAAGTTAGGAACTAAGCTTTTGTTCTCTACTACATGTCATCCACAAACTGATGGGCAAACTGAGGTAGTTAATAGGACATTAGGAACACTCCTGCGTGCATTCATTAGGAAGAACTTAAGAACATGGGAAGAATACTTGCCACATTGTGAATTTGCATACAATCATGCTATGCATTCTGCTTCTAAGTATTCTCCATTTGAAATTGTTTATGGGTTCAATCCCACCTCTCCTTTGGATCTAATGCCTTTACCTGAGTGTGAAAGGACAAGTCTAGATGGCAAGAAGAAAGCCGAGTTGGTTCAACAGATTCATGAGAAGGCTAGACAAAACATTGAGCAGAAGACCAAGCTTTATGAGAAGCAAGCAAACAAGGGGAGACGTGTGAGGACCTTTGAAGTTGGTGACCAAGTTTGGTTGCACCTAAGGAAGGATAGGTTCCCCAACGAGAGGAAGTCCAAGCTGATGCCAAGGGTTGATGGACCCTTTGAGATCATCCACAAGATCAATGACAATGCCTACAAGCTTGATCTCCAAGGTAAGTACGATGTATCAAATAGCTTCAATGTCACTGACTTGGCTCCTTTTGTTGTAGATGGACCTGATTTGAGGACAAATCCTTTTCAAGAGGGAGGGGATGATGTGATCATGGACCAGATCACTAAGGAGGACAATGAGGAGAGTCTAGATGAGCCACATGAAGCCACTATGCATCAACCATTTGATGAGGATGCTCTAGCCATTCCTGAAGGTCCCATGACTCGTTCCAGAGTCAAGAAGCTTAAGGAGAATGTTGTTGGATTACTCACTTCACATCCACAACAAGAGGGTCTTGGACAAGGTTTGATCCGAGATGTCTTGATCACCATTCAAGCCATCTCTACACCAAACTGAGGTAGTGTCTAGGCAGACATGGAGTGCGTGCTCTTTTCCTTGCTTTTGGTTTTGTCCCACGAGGTTTTCTAGAAGGAAGGTTTTTAACGAGGCCACAACATGTCTACAAATCACCTAAGTGCTACACTCGGTCCAAGATCAATAGAAGTGCATTTTTATTTCATTTAAACTTATAAACTATAGTTTGCTTTCTTTCCTTTTTTGGTTCTTTGTCGAAAACCCTAGAGGCATGTCTCTGGTTTTCTTATTTAAAGGGTGCCTTATACCCTATTGTACTCACGCAACCTTTTTCTATACAAGTCATTCATCTTTTGCGGCTCTCTCTCTCTCTAAAAGAAGTGTGCCGAGTCTGGTGTGTCATATCCAGAGCTTAAGGGTGTCTAGTTTGGTGTGTAATATCCAAACCATTCATCTAGGAGTATCAAGAGATCATCCATCCCTCTTGTGTCACCATCCAATCCACACGCCTTGAAGAACTTGAGTCTCTCTGATTCGTTCTTGCAAGGATTATCCTTTCCCATCAACCAAAGAGCATCCTAGGGACGCATCAAATATCATTGGAGTTATGATGAAGAAGTTATCCCACTTTTAACCGAAGCGATTCCAGTTTGTCCTGTTTGGAGATTTGGGAATTTATTCTTGATACTAATAAAACCAGAATGAATCAAGATGTAAGAAGCTTGATTTGGACTCATTAATCAGTGTAGAATCACCCTGAAGTTGATTCAATATTGGAGTTATGATGATGAAGTTATCCCACTTTTAACCGAAGTGATTCCAGTTTGCCCTGTTTGGAGATTTGGCAATTTCTTCTTGATACTGTTAACTTGAAGAAATGAAATGGAGCCAAAGGATGAGTTTGGGTGAAGTTTGGGTCCCGTGCAAAGTTAGGGCAAGACCTCCGGAGACTGTCTAAGAAGGCTTTAGGAGTGTTTAAAGATGTGCAAAGCTAGGGTCAAGTCCAGGAGGGACTTAGACACCATTTAGAGACATTTGGGAGAAGATGGTCGACCGTGCAAAAATAGGGCGAACCGTACGGACTTGTACGGACCGTGCAAAAATAGGGCGACCCAAAGAAGTTTCCATTTGGCCTTTAAAGATGGTTGGGGAGTTTGTGCAAAAATAGGGCGAGTGGTACGGACAGGAGGTCCGTACCATCGACCGTGCAAAGCTAGGGCGAAATGCTTTCCCGGATCAACCTGAAATGAAGCCGTGCAAACTTAGGGCGCAAGAGAAGCTTGTTCTGATTACCAGGAATCAAAATGGCATCAAGAAGATACCTTGGGCGAGCTGGTTCAAAAGGAAACAGGCTGGCATTTGCTGGAAAAGGAAGAGCTTGTTGACTATGTATCTGGCCAGAGAAGTGGGTAGATACAATGGAGTTGTTGGAGCATTCTTAGCCAAGCCTTTCATCGACCACTAAGGTGCATACACACAGCCTGCCTCAGCCCCAAGAGCTAATCCTCACCATCCAATTCAAATCAGAAGATCTCCACCCTTCAAGTCTTATCCTTAGCTTTAGGGTTTATCCAGAAACTTGTAAAGCTTATATATAGACCCTTATAGGCGATTTTAAAGCTTAAGGGAGTAAGGGGGATTTCCCCTCTCCACTTCATAATAAACAAAGTGTGTTCTTGTTCAGAAACCCTTAATCTCTCCCTTTCTTAGTCTCTAATCTATCTTAGTCTCCTTAAGTCTCCTAATCTCTTGTTTCTGTCCAAGTTCATATTGTTCTTCATCAGACCATTCTCTTCATCATTTCAAGCTCTTATTTCGCCCTAAAGGGCTTGTTCATCACACACACAATCTTATCTCTGATTTTCAACATGGTATCAGAGCCAGGTTATCTAGAACCTGAGCTATTGCTTCCGCCATCTCAGTGCTTACCTCTCATGTCATTTTGAAACAAGATGAAGATCCCTGGTTCATGTGGTTGTTCAACATCTCAGAATGGAAGGTGGGTTCATCCTTGGTGACCAGAAGCTGTCTATTGCTGATCTACACCATCTCATGGCGCCAATGAAGAAGGAAGAAGCTTGGAGACACTGGTTATGGAGTGGTCTGATCAACCAAGCTTCAGATCCATGTTCAAGCAAGTTCTTATTCATTATCCAAGAAGAAAGGTGGTAGCTTTCTAGTCTTGAGAGCCTGGCGATTTCACATGAAGAAAAGGTGTAGTCTTTGACATGGAGAGTTCAAGAGAAAGGAGAGAAAGGTTCATGGAAGGAGGAGACAAGGTGGCGCCACCAAAAGCTCACTTCCTTGCCATGATTCAATGGAGTTTCAAGGAACTAACACTAGTTCCTTGGCTGTAAGGAAACTCTTTCTCTTGTTTGTAAAGCTTGAGCATTTGAACTGAATACTGAATGTGTGTTGAGTATGTGATTGAAACCTGAGGATATTATGAATGATTGCTTGATTATATTATCTTGAATCTGTCCCAGGATGCTTAATATGTCTTGCTTGGTGATTGAGAATTTAAAAATGCTTGCTTAAGTTCTAAATGATGCTTGACATGATATTAGATAGTATGTTCTGAATCTGCTTGCATACATGAATAGAAACTTGTTAAAGTAGAGCATTTGGGTCTGGTATTTGGAAATGATAATGATGCTTAGTCTCTGTTCTAAATGAATGTTTTGCTAGGATGATAGATAGTTGTATCTAATCCAGATTGCATTCATGAATAGAATAGGTTAAGGCTGTTGCATTCTATTGTCATGGTTACTGCCTTAAGGTTGAGACATCTAGACTTAAGTCTAATGGTTGTTTAAGGCAGGAAAGGATTGCCTATTTGCTTGGGATTGTTCCTGATGTGTTCATCCATAGCATTTAGAGAGTGGAAAGCTTGCTGATGTGATCCTGGAAAGCACCAAGCATGCAACCTTTAAGAGTGCATATGAGGTGATCATGGACCGGATCACTAAGGAGGACAAGGAGGGTCTAGATGAGCCACATGAAGCCACAATGCATCAACCACTCGGTGAGGATGCTCTAGCCATTCCTGAAGGTCCCATGACTCGTTCCAGAGTCAAGAAGCTAAAGGAGAATGTTGTTGGATTACTCACTTCACATCCACAACAAGAAGGTCTTGGACAAGGTTTGATCCGAGATGTCTTGATCACCATTCAAGCCATCTCTACACCAAACTGAGGTAGTGTCTAGGCAGACATGGAGTGCGTGCTCTTTTCCTTGCTTTTGGTTTTGTCCCACGAGGTTTTCCAGGAGGAAGGTTTTTAACGAGGCCACAACTTGTCTACAAATCACCTAAGTGCTATTCTCGGTCCAAGACTACATGAAGTTCCATTTTTATTTCATTCTAAACTTATGTTAAACTTAGACTATAGTTTTATTTCTTTCCTTTTTTGGTTCATTGTCGAAACCCTAGAGGATTTGTCTCTGGTTTCTTATTTAAAGGGTTCTCTACACCCTTATGTAATCATCGAATCTTTTCTATACAAGTTATTCATCTTTTGCGGCTCTCTCTCTCTCTAAAAGAAGTGTGCCGAGTTCTGGTGTGTCATATCCAGAGTTAAGGGTGCTTAGTTTGGTGTGTAATATCCAAACCATTCACCTAGGAGTATCAAGAGTTCATTTATCCCTCTTGTGTCACCATCCGATCCACACGCCTTGAAGGACTTGAGTCTTTAGATTCGTTCTTGCAAGGATTATCCATTCTCATCAACCAAAGAGCATCCTAGGGACGCATCAGGTTGATGATGTGATCCTGGAAAGCACCAAGCATGCAACCTTTAAGAGTGCATATGAGGTGATCATGGACCGGATCACTAAGGAGGACAAGGAGGGTCTAGATGAGCCACATGAAGCCACAATGCATCAACCACTCGGTGAGGATGCTCTAGCCATTCCTGAAGGTCCCATGACTCGTTCCAGAGTCAAGAAGCTAAAGGAGAATGTTGTTGGATTACTCACTTCACATCCACAACAAGAAGGTCTTGGACAAGGTTTGATCCGAGATGTCTTGATCACCATTCAAGCCATCTCTACACCAAACTGAGGTAGTGTCTAGGCAGACATGGAGTGCGTGCTCTTTTCCTTGCTTTTGGTTTTGTCCCACGAGGTTTTCCAGGAGGAAGGTTTTTAACGAGGCCACAACTTGTCTACAAATCACCTAAGTGCTATTCTCGGTCCAAGACTACATGAAGTTCCATTTTTATTTCATTCTAAACTTATGTTAAACTTAGACTATAGTTTTATTTCTTTCCTTTTTTGGTTCATTGTCGAAACCCTAGAGGATTTGTCTCTGGTTTCTTATTTAAAGGGTTCTCTACACCCTTATGTAATCATCGAATCTTTTCTATACAAGTTACTCATCTTTTGCGGCTCTCTCTCTCTCTAAAAGAAGTGTGCCGAGTTCTGGTGTGTCATATCCAGAGTTAAGGGTGCTTAGTTTGGTGTGTAATATCCAAACCATTCACCTAGGAGTATCAAGAGTTCATTCATCCCTCTTGTGTCACCATCCGATCCACACGCCTTGAAGGACTTGAGTCTTTAGATTCGTTCTTGCAAGGATTATCCATTCCCATCAACCAAAGAGCATCCTAGGGACGCATCAGGTGGTTGATGATGTGATCCTGGAAAGCACCAAGCATGCAACCTTTAAGAGTGCATATGAGGTGATCATGGACCGGATCACTAAGGAGGACAAGGAGGGTCTAGATGAGCCACATGAAGCCACAATGCATCAACCACTCGGTGAGGATGCTCTAGCCATTCCTGAAGGTCCCATGACTCGTTCCAGAGTCAAGAAGCTAAAGGAGAATGTTGTTGGATTACTCACTTCACATCCACAACAAGAAGGTCTTGGACAAGGTTTGATCCGAGATGTCTTGATCACCATTCAAGCCATCTCTACACCAAACTGAGGTTAGTGTCTAGGCAGACATGGAGTGCGTGCTCTTTTCCTTGCTTTTGGTTTTGTCCCACGAGGTTTTCCAGGAGGAAGGTTTTTAACGAGGCCACAACTTGTCTACAAATCACCTAAGTGCTATTCTCGGTCCAAGACTACATGAAGTTCCATTTTATTTCATTCTAAACTTATGTTAAACTTAGACTATAGTTTTATTTCTTTCCTTTTTTGGTTCATGTCGAAACCCTAGAGGATTTGTCTCTGGTTTCTTATTTAAAGGGTTCTCTACACCCTTATGTAATCATCGAATCTTTTCTATACAAGTTATTCATCTTTTGCGGCTCTCTCTCTCTCTAAAAGAAGTGTGCCGAGTTCTGGTGTGTCATATCCAGAGTTAAGGGTGCTTAGTTTGGTGTGTAATATCCAAACCATTCACCTAGGAGTATCAAGAGTTCATTCATCCCTCTTGTGTCACCATCCGATCCACACGCCTTGAAGGACTTGAGTCTTTAGATTCGTTCTTGCAAGGATTATCCATTCCCATCAACCAAAGAGCATCCTAGGGACGCATCAGGTGGTATCAGAGCAACTTTGGTTGGGAAGTACTCGTTCTCTCTTTGCTTTTGGTTCTTGTTTGATTTCTTGTTTGCTTTTGATTATTGCATCCGTGTAGCATCTTTTGTTTCTTGTTTGTTTTCTTGTTTCAATCCGTGTGCAATCTATATCATCCTGAAAAAAAGCATTAGAACTCATCTAACTAGGGCTGCTCGTGATTGCATAAGAGTTTAGACAAGAATCATAGAACTTTCCTTATTTGAAATTTTCGAAAACCCTAGAGTGAGAAGAACCCTAGCCGCATATCCTTCTTGTTTCTTTTGATTGTTTCATTCATATCTCATCTTTAACATCTTGAATAAGCATTAGAATTGCTTTGTTTAGGGCTGCTCGTGACTGCATAAGAGTTTAGACAAAGATTTTTAAACTTTCCTTATTTGGTTTCATGCGAAAACCCTAGAGAGATAAAAACCCTAGCCGCATGTACCTTGTTGTCGATCACTTTGTGCATTAGTCTAGGTTGTTTAACACCTTGAACACGAGCATAAGAATACTATTAGGGTGCTAGAAACCTTAGAAGAGTTTAGGAAAAGGTTTAAGAAGTTTTTCCATTGTGCTTGACCATTTCCTTTTTGCTTGAATCTTTTTCCTTTTGCTTGAATCTTTTCCTTTTGCTAGTCGATTTCCTTTTCACTTTTGTCTTGCATTGTAAGCTTGTTTTCTTTTCCTTTTTGCTTGTTTTCTTTTTTCCTTTTTGCTTGTCTTGTTCCCTAGAAACCTTTTACTGGTTAGTTTGGTTACCTTTGCGTGCAGGAAGCATGGAAGCCGAGTCTTAAGAAGAAGCTTCACTCGCCAGGAAGGACAAGTATCTCATGGAGGCTATGTCGGCTCAACTTAACCAAAACATGGTAGCAACCATGACCGAGATGATGAGGACCAACCTCAATGACATCAGGAGAGAGCTTAGAGAAGACATCAGGAGAGCTACTAGTCAAGCACCAAACCGAGAGACTAGGAGAGAAAGAGAGAGGAGAGAGGAGAGACCTCATGCAACTCGCCAAGAACATTATGGTTATAAGGAGACTGACAATGAGTCTGAGCACCTCAGTTCATCCTCAAGAAGACATAGGCGTGTCCAGAAGAGAAGGATGAACCAGGGAGATGAGCTTGCTGGTTTGAAGATCAAGATACCCCCATTCCATGGCAAAGCTGAGTGGGAGAAGAAGATTGAAAGCCTTGATGGAAAGGAACCAGTCTCTAAGCCATCTAAAGAAGATAAACAATTCTGTTTATTCAGTGAAGAGGTTAAGGAGGCATTGTTACAAGTAATGATGGGTGTGGAGAAGCAAATCAAACGGACCAACACCACACGTCCATCCATTGAAACACAGCATCAAGAACCAGAACCGGTTGTGCCTACCCAAGAAGATCAAGACAAAGTAGCCTCACATATCTTTCATAAAGAAGAACAGCCTGTTCAGAACGTCATGGTCCCTTTAACACAACACATGGTAGCAGAGGAGACACCCAAGGAACCTCAGAGAGCTCATAGAATGAATCAACTAATTGTCTTTGATCCATGTGATTTCCAAAGGACCTTCTTAGGTACTTTTCTGTTCACTCCTTTTGTTTGGTACAAGAAAGGGGAAGTGGAACTATCAAGACACGACTTGGACATGAGACATGTTGTATTTGAGCCTGGAGGAGAGGTCTTGCATCAGAAGAACAAGATCAAACAGGTTAAGAAGAGTTCAGCTGCACCAACATTGGATTTTGTAGATTTCTCATCCTTTGAAGATAAGGGGTTGCACGTCTCAGCTCAGCAAGAGTTTCACTATGAAACCAACTGGAGAATGAAGCCAAATCAGTCACGGATCCAACAAGCCAGACAACACAGAGAATGGCCTTCTGATCATCAAGATATTGCTAGTTTTGCAAAACATGCCGGTTTGGATCTTTCCCAAGAGGAACTTATGTCTGATTGTGCTGGAAGGTTACAGACCTACTCGTGGAGACCTGGAGAATATTTCCACAAGATTACCACCCTTGGAGAGTGCTCTGTTCGTGCTAGAACAAGTTGGGGTCATAAGGAGTTTGAAGTTGATCAAAAGGACTTGCATCTTGACCATATCAAGATATGGAAGCCACCAGATATGCATCAACTTCAGTACCAATGCAAAGATTATCAAAATGTAATTGGAGATGAAGGAGTCACTAGAGACAATGGTGAAGTGATTACTGGAGCAGGAGAAGAACTCATGTTTTCTTCTAAAATCAAAGAGAAACCACCAGATGAACTTAGTCTACCACAATCTCCAAAGAAACCAACCCGGGTAACTATCTAAACTCAAAGAAAAACATGAAGCCTGATTTGCTTGCTGTGAGTAAAGGTCAAACTGTTTTGAGATCTACCATTGTCGAAAAGAGAAGCTATAATAATCAGAGTATCAAGAATGGGTTTGTTGGCTAAAGTTGGTGATGCAACAATCAAACCTTGGAGACTGTCTAGCCGCCATGCCTTGACATAGGGACAGTCCGAGGTCATATCTCAACAACCACAAGGAGTTTAACCATCAAACTCGACTGCCATGGAAACTAACTCATCAGGGGCTCACGTCGAATTGGGAATCAAGTCAAAAACCTTCTCATATGAAAGAGTTATGGGTTCTACAAATCGGGTGATCCTGTATTGGCTATCTTTGAACTTTTTAAGTTTAAAACATCAGTCAAATCCTGAATACACTTACTGCGCTGGACCAGTGAGCATCGCTAAGCGCTAAGTCGATCATTAGTTCTTCAAAAGAGTCTTCTTCTTAACTCCCACCTTAACAACCAGATTTTGATAGCAGCCTTGCTTTTTGAGTCCTATAACAGCCCAGCCAACTAGGTCGACTAGTATTACTGCACATGAAGCTGAGAAACCGCCTACCAAGACCAGAAATGACAAGACCTAGTCAGCGTGCGACAGACAAGTCGGTTCAACGCCACCATCCCGAATGGATCAGGCCGATACCAGTACCCCAGCTCCGCGCCCACGACCATGTCCTCTGTCGACTAGCGTCCATCTCATCAAGAACGACCACCACCAGAAGCATTGGCTCACAGGAAGACTCAAGTCCTTCAAACGGCAGTAGCCGCTGAGAAAATTCGGAAATGGCTGACACCAAAGGAGCGGAGAAAAATGCAACCATATTGATAACAAACATAGGATGAATGCTTGGATATACAACACCCAAACTAAAGAACTCCTTTAAGCTCTGGATATGGAACATCTACCTAGAACTAGGCACAATTGCTTTAGAGAAGAGGCCAAGTTAGAGCCGTCAAAAAGATGAACATAACTTGTATTACGAAAAGTATTTTCGATGAATTAAAAATATTTACATAGTTCGTGTAGGAAATCGCATTGGCTAAAATAACAGTGATTGCTATTACCTCATGTGTAAGATCAAATTCCCCCAAATACCCGTGGTTATCGCACAATTCGACCACCGACAAAAGGAAAGAAACCTAACACCACTATAGCGCTCTAAACGATTTAAAAAACATTAGAGGGTAAATTTAGAATGCAACATTATAAATAATGGAACTTCATGTAAGTCTTCCGGATCAACCCTGCACCAGACCAATCAGCAACACGTTCAGGCAGCTGAATGCCTAAGTAAAGACAAGTTAGTGCCCTCCGCCAAGTAACAATCGAACTAGATTAAACATGCCAGAGACCACAATTTCTTCCTCTCTCGAACCGAAGGCGACGGAAGGATCCAATTGCTGGTAGTCCCTGGACAACCGAGACCCGCAAAAAGACAACACGGAAAGACACCGCACTCCATGCTCACAACTGTTTTCTAGCCATAGGAGTCCCACTACCTACATGATCGTAGTTGGTGTAGGTAGAGATTGCCTATGAATGGTGAGGACCGGCCATCAACATAAAGGCATCTGCGAGGACAAAGGAGGAGGGCCTCCACAGACATGCAGCCCTCCACAATGAAGCCACAATGCATGCAACCCACTTCGGTTGAGGCATGCTCTATAATCGACCATTCACCCTCACGATAGGATCCATTGCACATCTTGTTTTCCACCCCACCCAGTTGCTGCGCAACACTCCCTCCCTCACGCCTCGACGCTGCACAGCCCCCCCACCGTGATCCGAGCTACACACTCTCCTCCATCCGCTCCACTATACCCCCATATGCACTCCAACCACCAACAAACATTCTCCCGATTTTATTCTTCGTAGCTCCTTCTTGACCTCTGGTAACGAGAGACCAGTCATCGGGACCTTCAGATGAATGGCTAGAGCAGCCCTCCACAGAGTGGCCTTGATCGCATTGTGGCTCACTGTGGCTCATCTAGAACCCTCCTTGCTCCCCTCCTTAGTGACTCCGGTCCCATGATTCCCACCCTCATCCAACTGCACCTCTTAACCAGGTTGGCATGCCCTTGGTGCTTTCCCCAGGATCACATCAGTCACCACCTGAATGCGTCCCTAGGATGCTGCTTTGGTCTTGATGAGAATGGAATTAAAATCTCTTCCGCAAGAACGCCAATCCTCAAAGACTCACAGTCCTTCAAGGCGTGCTGCATCGGATTGTGCTGACCCACAAGAACCGGGATAATGACGACTCTCCATTGAATACTAGTCTCCGCCTACCCGCGTGACATGTTTGGCGATTCACTTACCATACCATCCCTCCACACCCATCTACTTCGTCCACCGACCCCCCCCAAACATAAAAGCTACCCCTTAATCACCATCTCTGGATACGACACCATCGAGTCACAGAACCTCCAAAGACAGAGTAGACTCTCCGGTTTGTCCAGCGATACTTAACTCACTCTCCACATCCCTTCTCCTACTTACGACAACAGAGGAGTAGAAAAGAGGGCCGCCTAAAAGTAGGGAACAGAGGTATAACTTCGTATTACCTTGAGAACATCCCGAGAGATAGTTCTCGCACTTAGAAACTCTAACCCTACCATCAATTGGGCAATGTGAGCACCGAGACTACCCTTCCTTATAACAAACCCAAAATCTAGAGGTAAGTTGTCTAGAGACACGCAGGACAAGAACATCGGAATACGCTCTAAGGCGGTCCGTGTTCCGTCTTACAACCCTGATATCCCCTATATAAGCTTTTGAGATGTGTTTACCAACCGACCCGGAATATTTCCCAAGAAAGAGACGGTATTAGTTTTGAACGAGGCCACAATAACTTTGTCTAACAAATCACCTCCATTAAGAGTGCTTAATTTCTTTACCCCACCCCATCATTAGTTTAGCCTACATGGAAACTCACCTCAAGACCATTCGGATCTTCATGTAGTCTCCTGGGACGAGAATAGACTTACGGAGTGATCCTCTGATAGAACAAGTTCCGTGGCCCTCCGCTTAAAAAAACCTTCCTCTGGACCAAATCCTCGGTGGGATCACCCAATTTACCAAAAAGCCAAGAGAAAAGAGCACTTCGCACTCACTCGGTCTGGCCTAGACAGCTCCGCCTCCCTCAGTTTCGGTGTAGAAGATGGCTTGAATTGGTCGATCAAGACACTCTCCCGGACTCATTACACCTTGTCTCAAGACGCTTCCCTGTTGGCTGGATGCTCGCATAGTGAGCTAATACCAACACAGTCTCCTTTAAGCTTCTCTGACTCTGGAACGTCATGGGACCTTCAGGAATGGCATAGAGAGCTATCGCTCCAACCGAGTGGCTTGATGCATGTGGATACCAGAAGCCTTTCACAATAACGTCCATTTGTTTGTGCCCTACTTATCTAAAGATCTCCCTACAACAACTTTATGTGTACAACCCTCCTCGACCTATTTAGATGTCGATTTCTGGAGTAAGCCATTTCGTTATCTGTCTACCCTTCTATCATATGTTGCACTTCTCTTAAAAGGTTTGCATTGTGCTTCGGGTGACTTCTCACAAGGATCACATCTCCACTTGCCAAGCAGGATCGCACCTTGTATTCCCATCTGGTTCTGTCCTCGTAGCCTCCTAAATAAGGGAAGTAGGTCTCCTCTCTTAGGCTCTCTCTCGAATGAGAATCGTCCCGATATATGTTCCTTATTGCAACAATTCGAATCCGATAGCATTAACTACAAGCCTTCAAGGCGTGTGGATCGCGATTGGTGACAAAACAAGGAAGAGGAATAAAAGAACTCCTTGAATACTCACCATATAGGACAAGGGTGATAAATTGGCATCCTTTGGCTTTTATGCGTAGCTTTACACATCCTATCAAAGACTAAGCACCCTACTTAACTCTAGTCGGATTTCATCCATATGACTA